>OMKY01220136.1:0-12194 GCA_900302395.1 Bregmaceros cantori
GGGTGGGGGCGGGGGGACACTGCTGTGGGCGGGGCCTAATGACCCTTGTTAATGTGCTGTCAGGCCGAGCCGTGGCAGCTCGGAAAGACCTTCGCACGTGGCGTTGGAGATGGATGGCACGGTGCCCGCAGCCTCCGCCGACTTTTTTTTGGGTGCATATGTTTTAGTCACACCCAGAGAGCTCGGTTTCAGACAAATGAACAAAATTCTGGCGGTTTGAGTGCCCAGGTAATTAAAAAAAAATAAAAATAAAGGCGCAAGCGCCATTTTTCATTCTTTATTGAGAGGGATAGATACAGGATTAAATCGGAAACTGGGATGAAGAGTCAGACAGGGGATTTGAACCTGCGGCACTGCTCAACCTATTGTCTGGGGGACGCGCTCTCTACCCACTCGGCCACCGTGTACCCCCCATCCCGGTAATGGGATCAAAAAGGGGTGTGGCGGGGCATTATTAAAAAAAAACAAAAAAACAAAGTTATCCAATCTCAGCACAGTAGGCGTGACAAGTGAAGGAGTAAGAAGCGTAAGATTGGTCGGCAGAAACGGAGCCAAGGATCAGATGTATCGATTCAAAGGACTCCAGACTCAAATGCATGTTCGAACGACGCATGGACGATTCAATCGTCTGGTTTGGTTCATGCAACAGGAGACATTTTCAAATAACCCAATACTTCGCCCAATACGTAGAGCTTTGCTTGTGCTGCTCACTCCACGTCTGACTGTTTTGGCTCAGATTACAATCCTGTTTTCCAGAATCCAACTTGAAATGAAATTATTTGGCAGAACTTTTACTTCTGGCAGTCCTTTTACTTGTGCTTCATACAAGGCTAGTTGTTGATGTTTACCGAAGAGAGGTTTTGGAGTAGACAGCTGCATTGGGGTACCTCCTGGCTTCCCGTCAAAAACAACTTTCAAAGAGTGAATAGCTATCTTTTAAAGTGTGGAATTCCAATACACGAGGGTGAAAAGCTATTTTGGCAAGAGGGGGTAAAACTTGATAAAAACACTTGGGTGATGCACTTTGTACTTTTTCTTTTTAACTCCAGAATTTATATTCAATGTAAATGTTAAACTCACCAAAACAATACATTTTATCATTAAAATATGCACGGTGGTGCAATGGTTAGCACTGCTGCATCACAGCTAGAAGGTCTTGGGTTCGAGTCCCAACCCGGACAAGTCCTTTCTGTGTGGAGTTTACATGTTCTCCCTGTGTCTGTGTGGGTTTCCTCCATGTACTCCGGTTTCCCCCACCACCAAAACATGCTCTAGTTAACTTACTCCAGTCAGTGCCCCTGGCCAAGGCACTGGCTCAGAACTGGAGTTGGCCCCCAGGCGCTGCGCCCGCGGCTGCCGACCAATCCTCAGGCATGGGTTAAATGCGGAGGAAGAATTTCACTGTTCATGTATGTATGTGTGATTGAATAAAGTACCTTTACCTTTAAGTTATTTTTTTTCAAATTTTGAAAACGGTATCACTATTTGGAATGAAATAAACTCACCGTTGCACTTAGGACACTCATAAATTAAACTCATAAAAACCCAAGTTGAAAACTAACATTTTGGAAAGAACAAATAACTCCTTACGTCAACACTACGCTACACATCAACACTAAAATCTTACACTTACATATTGCCAGTGGTCTTGAGATGTTCAAAATGGTCAGTAGGTAAAACAGCATTTTTTTTTTTTCATTTCATTTTGGACTCAAAGGGCAGATTTTAGTTCTGGCCAAAACACACATTTGTTTCATTTGGCATTGCATTTTTCCTTTTGTAGCCACCCACCGTGTCATGAAAAAAAAGAAAAACTGCAAGTACAAAACTGCAAAATATCTCAGTCCTGAAAAATACACAAGTTTTTTGTTTGGAGCAACAATCATGTCTCCCTACTGCTAACCTATACCCTGCTGTAACCCTGCATCCCCAGCTCCCTTCAAATAAAAACTGAAAGTTGAAAGGAAAATAAAAATAAAACAACTAAATGAACAGATGCCGAGTTATTCCAAGCAAGTGCGTTTTATCCGGAGGGCCAAAATGTAAAAACTGAAACATCCGAACATAGATATAAAAAGAACTCCCCAAACTTACGAAACACATCTCTAAAACTAACTCTAAAGAAGGCAACACTGGATTGGGGCCTATTACGTTATGGACACCGCACCTAACGCACCCCCATTCATGTCAATGGCGCTGTACCACAGTGTCCGCAGGAGGGCTTGAAAACGGAATTATTTTGAAAACGCTCCGTTCCGAACGGTTCAGGCAGGTCTTTATTTTACGTTTTCGCTCTCGGAACTGATTCGCCACCAAAATATTGGTCCTGAACCGGTTCGGAACACAAACATTTTGTTCGTTCTTAAAGTTCCTTATATTGTGCAATGTTAAGTTTAGATGTAGTTTTTATACAAATTATATTTGGTGGACTTTCAAACTCCGAAGCAACTGTATTAACGAAAATACTGTTCGTTTTCGGTTTTCGTTTTCGTTCCTTGAACCGGTTCGGAGCCCTGGTCCGCAGTGCCACGAGCTCTCCTCCCCTCGTCGGCTTGTCTGCGATGCCTACCAACCCAGTTTCTGACTAATCTTATCCAATAAGGATTAAAAACGACACCGATGCAGGGAAAAAATGACTTCAATAAGTGTAATAAACCAAACAAACAAAATTACAATTTGCCTGCATGCGTCTTATATCTGTGTGGTTTATTCAGGATAAATCAAGTCCCAGCATGAATTGTCTCCTATATATCTTCCTTGGACAGTGTATTATTTATAACAGCCGGCATTGCTAATAAGTTGATTTGCATGGCTGGGCCTAGGAGCGTGTTGTTTTCATCATAAATATTACATTCGTGGAAAAAGCATAATCATGTGTTGACTCGGTCAAAGATCATGTGGGGTCTCAAAGCGGGTCAGCGCTTGCCAAAAGTTTTTTGCAAGAGCAAAATCATGCACTTATGCAGTATGTCGCAATTAATTCGCTCATACACACACGTGCAGGGTTCGGAAGGGGTTGCTTTTGGATTCATTAAAATTTGAATAACAAACTTGAAAAAAATAATTCCTAAGAAATAATTTGCTTTAAAATGCAGCTGTTCAGCACATAATATACTTTTGGCCGGATGTCAAAATGAATCTATTGGATTAATCTGTTTACTTAAAATAATCATATAGCAATCACATTTCACATGCTTTTTCACATGCAGCAGTGTAAAAAAAAATCATTTGTTGGAAATCTACACGAGTTAAACAAATGCACCCATCTATCATCGCGGTCACTGTGCCTTGAAGGATTATTTTCGAGAATCCTTGGGATCTCATGACATGTCCATACCATTTTAGTTTTGTGACTGTGGTTATTAGATCTTCATACGGTTTTATTCTGGCTTTTACTTCTTCGTTGATCATGTGTATCTCTATACGAGATGCTGTTAGGTTCCATATCTCACATGCGTACAGATACGGGTGAGCGCATGAGTCTGATCTTCGAGCTGGCCGAAATATAAATTATAGTGTAATGGGCCTGTTTGGTTTTCATCTCTGTTTAACCTCTAAGCATAGTACACTAGACGCATAGGGAACTCTCGCTAACCAAAAGCTGTGCTGCTTTAACTGTGAGTTCACCAACTCGGCAGATGCATGACTTCAAGTGGTAAATTTGATGAGTCCAGTCGAGTTGTTTATCACCGATTCCGGCGGTCGGTCTCGTATGCCGTGCGGCGGCGGTGGGCCTGTGCCAGGGTAGAAGTTGTTAGAGCAGATTATCACCGGTGGGCGCATATCGCTGAGCTAAGCGCGTTAGCGCGTGCCAAGAAGAAGCCGTGAATGACGTGAGGAATGGGCCGTATTACCACAGCGTCTCCTGTGATTCTCTCATGGACAAGGAGGCTGCAGCTTCAACAAAAAATACTACCCAGGCTCGTTTGCAGAGACAGGTGCGTGTGCAGGCGCAACAATTGTGGAGTTAATTGTATCAACGGGGTTGGGTAAAGGTAAAGGTTCTTTATTTAGTCACACATACATGCATGTACGGTGAAATTATTCTTCCACATTTAACCCATCCCTGAGGAGCCTTGGGCATCTGCGTGTGCAGCGCCTGGGGGCCAACTCCAAATTCTGAGCCGGGGCAGAGAATGGAGCAGGTTAACTAGAACATGTTTTGATGGTGGGGGAAACTGGAGTGCCCGGAGCAAACCTTCTCCATAGCATAGGAAATGTCATACTTTCCTTTATCATAAGAAAAAAAAAAATACTTGTTTCTGCCTGTTTCCATTCCTTAGTTATAGCCTCCCGAACAGGGGTGGGTATCATTGAAAAGTGCTAATTTCTCACAAAATCTTCAGTAAATGCGGGTGCAGTGCAGACGGTGGGAGTATACACTGTCGCTATGCGCTCCCTTCATAGGTACCCGATCTATTTTTTGTGTGTGTGTGTGCAATAAAACCCAAAAACACGGTAACGCGTCTTCGGCACTGAAAGCACTAAAGACAATCTTCTTATGAAGAATTGTTTTTACATCCTTAATAATCAGCTTAATAACCAGTGAATTAACATATGTTTTGTGTGAGTCAGAGTAAGAGAAAGTAATTGAATTCCTGTTCTGTGTGATTATTTTCTGTGTTTCATCAACGTGCATGCCAGTGTGATGTCATAAAGCCGGTGTCTCTGCTGGAAGGCAGACGTCCATCTGTTCTGTCTATTTAAAGGCTGATTTTACTGCTCTCATCCGCTTTAATTTATGACTCTGTTCCAATATACTCCACACTGTTCCGAATGGGTAAAAGCTCTACAGGTGCTCCCGCTTCATCATGCTGCCGACATATGAATGCATCTAGATTTCAGTTACATTTGCTTGCAATCAGAGATGTACACGAGTCCCGACCTCACGAGTCCGAGTCTTTAGGGGTCGAGTCCGAGTCTTTAGGGGTCGAGTCCGAATCGAGTCCGGGTCTTTAGGGTACGAGTCCGAGTCGAGTCTCGAGTCATTTTTAAAGATGTAGCTCTAAACGCTTGGAATTGAATGCAGAACTAGATTTGACTACATGCATATATCGCACACAGAATGGTTAGTTCAAAGTTAGCTAATGTGATACAGGTTTATATAGAAATGTAATGATTATGAATAAGTATACATAAACAATGTTAAATGTTCAATATGTTGTGAATGGAATTGGTGCCCGCTCGGGGGAACTTTCCAGTTGGGGTTACGTTCCAGGGGGAACTATTTGTTGGTGCACTTGCCTATCGGATGCGCCAGATGTAAACAACTTAGTCCGAGTCCATACATTCCTTAATTCCAAGATAGTTGGTGGCGGTAGGCAGAAAATAATTATCCATCGGGCGTGGACGACAAGCAATAGTGACTCGCCTTTCTTTATGCTTGGTTGTGAAGTGACGGAGGAAGTTGGACGTTGTGGAACCTACTTCGTTAATACACTTCCCACAGCGTTAACGGTTGGCTTTTCGCTCCGTGCTATTTTGTGTGAAGCCAGAAGCCTATATAGTTATACTGGATTATGAAGCGCAAGTTGAAGTTTGTGGACAACATTGGAATAGCTGGTCATCACCATGACGGTAGGTGAGTAGTTCGCAACCTTCTTCTCCTCTTGTTTAACGCCGATCGGCACTTGCATGCCTTTGCGCACGTGGATGGAAAGGAAGCGGAGGATTTTTTTAAGCCGGGAAAGAGTCGTGAAAGACTTGTCAAGAGTCGAAAGTCATTGACCTAGATTATCGAGTCGAGTTCGAGTCTTTAGGGCACGAGTCGAGTCTCGAGTCCCGTTTTTGGTGACTCAAGTGACTCGCAAGTTGAGTCTTTTTACTCGAGTCTGCATCTCTGCTTGGAATAAGGGCTTACATGCAGGGCTTCAATCACTCCGGAGCAAATTGTTAAGATAAAATGAGAATGAGAGAGGGCTTCTGGTCTCCGTCACTGTGTACCGTTTTGAAAAAAAAAAAGTTCTTAATTTTATGTTATTTTTTGGCCGCAAGCGCTGTTTTTCATTCTTTTTATTGAAAGATAGCGACAGGAAACTGGGATGAAGAGTGACTTGAAGAAAAGCCGGAGAGAGCCCGCGTTACTGCTCTACCTATGGTCTGGGGGGCGCACTCCATAACCACTCTGCCACAGCTGCCCACTGTTTTTTATTGATGTTTTTGATTCATGTGGGAGCACATGTCCACCGATGCACCGCCGTCGATGCATCATGCAGGCTCATTTATGCGTACAAACCCTGGGTCCGATTCTCAAAAACTTGGACCAAGCCAAATCCGACGCACTTCATGAGGTCCTTTCTCGTCAGATTTCACAACATCTTGAACTTTGTGACAATAACAATAAGAGATCTTTATTGTCCACCAAAGTGGAAATTTGTCTTTGAAATGTCCTCTCTGTGGTGAGTCAGACAAGACAATACAATACAATGCAGTGGGATCAACACCACATGAGCAACATCAGCACGAAAAACATTAGCACTAACAAGAGCAAAGAAGCCATCCATCAGCAAAGTAGCCAGACAGTATCATCATCATCATCATCGTCATCGTCATCATCATGACTATAGTTAGTCTGTCATGGTAAGAACAGAGATTGCTCTAGAAACTAAATGTTTCTTGTATATCTTTTTGGTCGCTACAGGAACTCTGTAGCGCCTTCCAGACAGAAAGTCAGGTCATATCTTGGCAGCCGCCTGTCGGAATGCAAATGTACACACCCCTTCCTGCCTATGTATTAACACATCACAACAAATTGCAAGACCCCAGCTCAAAAGCTCTAGTTCCACCAGCAGGTCAAAGTTGTATTTACATTTCTCTATGTAACTTCTGAGCAGTAGCTCATAATTCTTGTATATCTTTTTGGTCGCTACAGGAACTCTGTAGCGCCTTCCAGAGTTCAAAAGCACAAACTGACTCGAGAGAGGAATGAGCTCGTCAACTCAGATTCTCAGTGCTTTTTTCCTTAGTCTCCCTTTATTCAGTAGACTCGGGGGCTTCTGAGGTTTACCAATGCTTTTGCTAGCCATTGTAACAGTTCTAGTCAGTTTGTTTGACAATCTACTAAGTGTCCATAGCAAGCAGGAAGGTGAAGGACACAAAATCATCATCATCAGGTTTGAGTGAAAAGAATAACCATAACCATTGTACAGTAAACTCCTTGTTCCCAACCCTTCACCTCATCTTAACATGGGTCAAATGCACAAGTCTCTGAATTTAACCGTCACACAATCCTTCAACATCGCCCCACTTACTAATTTCTTTGTATGACCAGTCAAAGTGATGGCTCGCAGTAGGTGGGGAAGAGTGGCAGGCTCCAGGTTCCATATTCCATTGTTTGGCTTGTAAGAATGGGCTCTGTTATAAATCTACAGCCTGTCACAACACTCTGTCAAGTAGCTGGGCAAACAGTGAGTGGTGTATTCGTAAAGTGGAGTAGGAAAGTCGAGAGGGTGTGTTATGAAAGGGCTCAAATATGACAGCTGGCTCGGGAAGCCATGAATGGCTAAGGATTCTGCTCTTTTTTATATATATATTTATATATAAATATATTTCTTCAACTTCAGATTTTTTTCTGTTTTGTTTGCAACAATAAAAAACACCAAAAATCATAAGTTGAGAACAGAAGTCATGGCCGTTATTTTTAGCTGGGTGTAATTATTCGTTATGCATTCAGCACATTTTGGCAGAGATGGCAAAAGTACTCAAATTTCTTATTTGAGTAAGAGTAATATACATTTGTGAAAAAGTATAAAGTACAAAGTAAAAAATACATTTGTATATAAAATGCCCTTTTTCAATGCTAGTTTTACGATGTTTGAATGTTTGAATAAATTGTTAAGAACCAAGCCTAACTTACTTCACTTAAGGTTTATAAATCCCAAATTTGAAATTAACATCTGTTGGCATTACTACTGGCTCATTCACAGTATAAATATCCCTACCACCTACCATCGGTGCGCAAAAAAAGTACCAAACCTGTTTTGGGAAAAGTAAGGAGTAGAAGTACAGATATTTCTGTTAAAAATCTACTCAGTACAAGTAAAAAGTCATCAGAGAAAAAAGTACTTCTAAAAGTACAGATACTTGAAAAAACTACTTAAGTACAGTACTTGAGTATTTGTACTTCGTTACTTGCCATCTCTGGTTATAATAACAACGAAAATGATCAGTGAATCTGTTAGTGAGTGAATACGGAGTAACGTGTTCATTAGCCCCAATAAAGTCATAAGAGTCAGTAAACACTATACTTGTATTTAAAGTAATTACCATAAATGCAATATCCTAACGCTGGGTAGTCTAGGATCTAAATCGCACACCCGTTAAGACCCTATAACCCCACCAACCACCTCACGGGGAATCTTTTCCCGTTTTGGCGAACGTCAACAGCCGCCATGCAATGTCCGTGGAGAAGATTTGGGAATCCTCACAAGCTCGACTCACAATGCTCGATAAACCGTTCGGATTCCAGGAACGCAAATCGCTGGAGTACTTTCGTTATGCGAACACACTTTTAAGAAAACAAGAAAGTGGTCTGCGGGCTCGCGGCGTTCTCGCTGGCACACCACGCATCCTTGTCGTCCTTGAGTCAGGGTCAAACGTGTCACGAAGCCAATTTCCGTTTCCGTCTGACAAGGGCGGGCAGATAGTCCAGGTCCACTAACAGTAAATCCATCCCCTCTACATAAGTAAGTAAGTATGCAAAACGGTGAGCAAAGAGAGGTGGATAATGCTTACTACAGAGTGAGCTGTAGTAAGCAGATTGAAATGGTGTGCATTTTGTGTGTCAAATTACACATTACACAGGCAGCGATACAGACACCAGAAGTGCCTTCACCAAGGGAGGGATAAAATGTCAGCCCTTCGTTTTAGTCTCCATCCAAACAAAGGAATAGAATAGAAAGTGAAAAATCACGTTTAATATATAATCTGGAATAAGGGGCCCCGATGCTTGCACGATTTTGTGGCACGCAATGTCCCAGCTTGGCTCGTGCCAATGCAGTACGAGTACACTGGCGAGAGGTGTGGAATTTTGAAATGTTAAAAGTTTTGGTCACAGCAAAAAATTTAGACCGGGTCGTCGTGTAAACGTTACCTGTGACGGCGGCTTCATTTATGCAAGCTGAGCAAGGAGTGAGCTTGCATAAAATATGTACAGAGTAAATTTTGCAGTGTTAAATATGCAGTGTCAAAGTTCATTGACTCTTTCAGAGTTATTACAACAACGGAAGGAGTTGAATATTTACTAGTGTTGGTGTCAATTAGACTCTACAAAGCCCCGTCCAAAGCCCACCCACCTTGTCCGCTCTCAAACTTTAGAGGCCGCCATTTTCATTGCGTCGTGACTCATGCGGCACCCGACCCTTAGCACGGACCGAGGTTCGGCTCGGACACCAGGGGTTCGGGTCGCAGTAGCGCTGCCGACTCGCCGTGTTGCAGGCCCTCGCGGCCTTGGTCTGCTCAGATGCAGAATCTCCGTCCCTTCACGGACGTGCCGGCGGTGCTGTACAGTGTTAGTCAGTGTTACATTTTTACTCAAAAACACTATGGAAACAGTTAATTTAACACCAAATCTGATAAGGACCAAATACACTCACACAGAGTATTATATTTAACCCTTTAAGTGTTGATTTAACACTGCAACATTTACTGTGTACCATTAGAGAGGTAGCAAATTTGACAGCATTTAAAAATGCCATTTTTGAGTTTTGAGCAGGGAATCAAATGAGCCCGCTTCGCTCACTCGGCTTTCGGCTAGTGTCACATACCGCTGAGAGAGAAAATCCCTCCCCCCCTCCACCGCCAGTCATCCATATCAAGTGTTGAGCCCCCGCGATGTGTAAGTGTGCAAGCTACACAAAAACGATGCGCTCGATATGAGCAAGCTTCAGTAAGACATGACCGACGTTAACTGTGTGTCAACACGGGAGCCTCCCGTTTCTGCCACAAAATGATACGACTTGGCACAAGCAGAGTATTGCGTGCCACAAAATCATGCGACTGTCAGGGCCTCTATACACATACAGTCAGCCCCAGACATTCATATATATCGAGCCGTAGACATACACATACAGCCAGCACCAGACATACACACAGAGCCAGCCCCAGACACCCCTACAACCAGCCACAGACAGTGCCATCCAACTTGATATATCAATATTCCATGTCTGCACAAGTTAAAGACGTTTGGGCTGCAGTCGTTCCCCCCCTCATCCGTTCTCCCGTCTGCAACAAAGGCATAATTAGGAAAAGATCTTTGCATCTCCCTCTTAGGCTGGAGGGAAGAGAAACAGCAAAAACATTGGCACTTGACTGTGCACAGCCTCATGCCCAGTCTCTCTCTATCTCCTTTTGTCTCCCCCACTTCTCTGACCTTCTCTCTCATCCTCCTCTCTGTTCCCTCTCCCTCTCACCCAAACAGAGCTTTAGGAGAAATTGAACGCTTCATTGTAGCAGTGTCTGCAATGCTTCAACTTCTCTCTCTCTCTCTCTCTCTCCTTGCCCACCTCAGAGACAAACACCACTTGAGCGGCGTGTGGGTAATGAATGACTTTCTATTGACGAGTAGGTGTAGGCCAGTGTATGTGTAATTTCACATGTAAAAAGAGAACTTGAAATTGCTGAACTATCACAATTGTATAGCGTAGTAGTATTACACTAACCATAGACCAATAGGTGGCGGAGCGTGGGCCTGGGCAGCTAGGGCTTGAGCGCTATGTTCATAGATGCTATGAACATTGCATCAACATCAACATAGATGCTATAGGTTATCACACCGGGAAGTCATCGCTCCTGCAATCTGTGAGTACATATTTCAACAGGCTGTGTTTTTACCCTATATAGAGGTCCTTGTATAGAGAAGTATGCCTAATGATGTTAACATATTGCTCCATATAACTCCCAAATATTTCTACTACTTACTTATGATCACAGGCTGTTGGTGATGCCTACAGCACGGTCTAGCCTTGGCGCCACCGTCAAGTCGTGTCTTGGTTGGCCAAAAGCGATACGTTGACATCATTAGGCATTGTTCTCTACACATGCACTTCTAATATAGGGTAAAAATATAGGCTTTGTAATATGTACACATGAACACAAATCACAGTACCTGTATTATTATTTTATAAGAGGATCACTATAGCGCTGGGTTGTGTATAAGACACGGCCTTAGGCTCCATATTTGCATTGCTTGCATTTGGTGCATATCGTTGCACGCACATACCAGGGATAAAAATTAATGACAACCCGTCGTCCCGGGGACGCAATTAATTAACATGGGGACGAACAATTTTTGGCCTCGGGACACCCGTGGGACGATAAAAAAATCCACTTTGCCCAGCAGCCAGCGCAGGGCGCGCGAGCCAACCAGGGTGCGCGATTTACCCATCACCCAGGGAATTCATGTTCGGCCCTCGTCTTTTGCCATCGGACATGCCCCCTTCCTCATACACACACACACACACAAGTTACTTTGGCTGTTGTCTCTGCAGGCAGCGGTGAACCGCGCTGCCTCTGGATGTCCCGCTGTATTCGGTAACGACCGTTGTCATATGGTCAAGTCGTACAATGGAGCCGTATGTGTTTAACCGTGTCATTTTGTTACGGAGGATTGATCTCAGAACAGTCGACTGCAGTCGTTCCTCGGCGATGAGATCGCTAGTAGGGGTGCAACGGATCACCGTTGATCCGAATTTCGGATCGGAACAGGGGGAACGATTCGGAACGTGCCTGAACCGCGGACTAGGCGCATGCGTGTGCGTGGCCGCACACCGCTCCGCTCCAGTTTAAAACACGACTCTCCCTGCCTTCATACAGCCCCGTGTAGCAGAAACGTGCGCGAGTTTGTGTGCGTGTGTGTATACGCACACAAGTTTGTGTGCCCGTGTGTGCGTGCACGCGCGGTCAAAGCAGTAGCGCCTTTCGCAGTGAAAAGACGGCGAGTATTTCAACACTATCTCTCTATCTGTCTCTCTCTGTCGATCTCTCTGTGTCTCTCTCTGCTTCTCTCTCTCCCCCCCTCTCTCTCTCTCTCTCCCGGCCTCTCGCACTCTCCCTCTGTCTCTCTCTGCCTCTCTTTGTCTCTCTCTCTCTCTCTCCGTCTCTGTCTGTCTGTGTCTCTCAACTGAATAGTTCAGAAATGCAATAAATCACATAAATGAAGTATATGGCAGTGTTTAATTCAATATGATTTTGATAAG
>OMKY01220139.1:0-13379 GCA_900302395.1 Bregmaceros cantori
TGGAAAGGCGCACGGCGGCGCGGAGGAAACGCCGGGTGGAGTCCCCCCCCCCCCACCCCGCTTTCAATTCCCATTATTATCGTTTTTATTACTATTAAAAAGTGAACTGTGTCCGCCGCTTGCCAATAGCAGAGGAGAAGAATAATTAGAAGGAGAGAGAGAGGGTTTGGCGGAAAGAAGGGGAGAAAGAGAGACATTTGCGACGGGGTAAGCGAGCGATAAACTTGTGTTATTTGTGAGACATATATCCGACTTGCACGTAACACAATTTGCACAAACTCAGGCAAAGAAGCACAGACGTTGATGCCATTACGCTCGGATGATGTGCATGTTGTCTGAATGGATAACTGATGCCTTTGGATGGGAAATTGCCTCCTCGGTGGGCCGCGGGTCGGTAACACCGCGGATAGTGGAGTAAAACTCGCAATTGGCGGGTACCGGGGGTGGAGAGGAGACGTCGGATTATGGAGGGCAGGTTTTCCCACCAAGGACAGCGTGGGTAGGGGGATGGTTACCCTTTTTTTTCCATTCTTTCATTATTACATTTCATTGCAGTTTTACTAATCTTATGTTAACTAACATAGGGAAAATTGTAGTGAAGTTAACATAAGTGTTTAGAACCGCGGTATGGTTTCTTGAATTATTCTACATAAATATTAAATAATGAACAGACAATTGATCTTTAATTAATTTGTTTGAAAATGAAAACACATGGCACTGTATTACTCCTAAACCACTAATATGTTTGTATTTGCGTAACGCGTTGATACATGCACACACACACACAATTACATTACAGAGACACGGACTGATGTGACGTGGCCGTTCACTGTCGTAACAGAGGCCTTTACAGTAAGATAAACGTGACGGCGCGGATATGAGGCGAATTTCTCCATTCACCACATCAACAACACACATGCACGTTCGGAGCTCAGAAGAGCGAGTGTGAGTCACTTGTTAATCCATAACCATACATTATGTTTCGCTCACCAAAATACTTTGAACGATTTGTTTGCGAAGGACAGGTCGCATGTAGACAGGTCATTTGTTGAGTGTTGATATTAACACGGTAAGATAGAGCGGTTCTCAGAGACACATGCTGTGTCTTGTATGGCATACTTGTGTCAGATACTGACCTGCGAATGCGCGTGCCTCGTCGGTGGGCACGGCGCGTAGGTGGCGCAGGTCACTCTTGTTGCCCACCAGCATGATCACGATGTTGTTGTCCGCGTGGTCGCGCAGCTCCTTCAGCCAGCGCTCCACGTTCTCGTACGTTAGGTGCTTGGCGATGTCGTACACCAGCAGCGCGCCCACCGCTCCGCGATAGTACCTGCACACAGAGGGCGCCGTCACCAGGCTGCTCGAAATTGGCGTCGTTGGAAATGGAAAACGTCACTGAAGATTCAAAATGTAAATATGTTCTTCCCCGATCTTAGCTAAGTCAATACAGTGGAATCCACTTATAGTGATCCTGGATATACTTGTAGTAGAGGTGGGTGATATGACGATATGTATCGTGAGGCCGATAGAAAAGTGTCTATTGTGGCATTTCTCCTCTATCGTTTCTATCGCAATAAATATGTTTTCATTATTACAGCTAATATGTAAAGTGGAGTAATATTGATCAGGCTAAATGACACGGACTCCTAAAAGGGGGAAGTGACCGGGGAGACGCTATAGCAGCACTTAATTCAGTGCTGAGGAAAACACACACATTCTCTGAACGCTCGTGCGTGTGTGCGCTGCTAGCAAACGGCTTGCCTTGAATACGCACGCTGGAACCCGCCGAAGGATCACAGACAGACATAACGGAGTTCAGCGTATTTCCGTTCAACTTGTATGGGGGACGGACACACACGGACGCATAAAGGGAGAGAGAGAGAAAGGAGTCATGCAAAGCTTTGAAATATACGGCGTGGCGTCGGTGAATACTTGTTATAAAGCCGCTTCTACTGGCTGGCTAAAGATGAACATGTTTGAATTTCATCAGCACTGTACACACACGTAGAAATACATCACAGAAATGTCGCGAGGTGTATGTTGATGTCCAGAGCAGTGAGACGGGGAAACATGTGTGTGTGAATCGCCTGTGCGTGGAGAGGCTTGCCACGGTAGATGTGCGCTCTCCTACAGAGAGCGGGGGGGCGCTGCTACATTTTTTAAAGCGCATATAGACAATTTATATGATATTATATGTGGCATCATCCTTACTAAAAAACATCGCCGATTTACGATCATATTGTGAAATCACCCAAGTCTACCGATTATAGTCATCAAATTGGGTCGGGACCAACATGATCACTACAAGAGGATTCGACTCGCTGTACATGCCTATCTTGCCTCCGTGCGTGCACTAACTCTGCAGTGCAGCAGCTGTTGCACAAACTTCAGTTGTGCAACAGGGTGAGCCCCGGTACCGGAATGAAATTGGATGGTGATTAGATTGTTGTAAATAAAAGTTATTTACTTGCTAAATACTTTCTTTTTAAAAAAATCAATTAGTTGGCAATGAATTAAATAATCAATAATAATTTCCAAGGAATTTGATAAACGTTATTTCTGCCGTTTTTAATCGTAATGACGATTAAAAAAGAAAAAGAAAAATTCAACTCGGATGATTTTTGTATAGTGCAAAATCGCAGAACAGAAAGACGTATACAGAGAAAAATTAAAATAATACATTTTTAACATATAAAATACAATAAAAAATAATCTAAATAAAACATCGCTCGTAGAATCTCTGGTGTTGTGACAACTACAAGACGTACGCGGAGGTGATGGCGCGGTAACGCTCCTGCCCGGCAGTGTCCCAGATCTGAGCTTTGATCATCTTCCCATCCACCTGGAGGCTGCGTGTGGCGAACTCCACTCCGATCGTGCTCTTGCTCTCCAAGTTGAACTCGTTGCGCGTGAAGCGCGACAGCAGGTTGCTCTTCCCCACTCCCGAGTCTCCAATCAAAACCACTGCAAGGAAGCACGCGCAAGGCGCACAGCAAAATTACCAATTATTTTCATCATCAACCAATATGGACCATATGAACCAATTTGATAATGTTATTGTCAAACACAAATATTGATAGATTACTAAATTGACAGAATTACTAAAATTCTGTCTACAAATGCAGCCCTAGTTTTTACATTTCAGACATTTATTATACCTTTTCAGCCCAGAGAAACATATGAGAAACATTTTAGAACATGGACCCATTTCACGTGCGTATGGATAGATTAATAATAATAACAACAAAAATAATGCAAACTATAGTGGGCCGTAGCGCTTTGCGCATTAGCAAAGAAGTTGAGCCATGTTCGTTTCACAATACTGGGGCCACCAGCTCAAGAGGAAGACAAGAAAAAGAAGAATGGCCAATTAGGAGTTGGACAGACCGCAATTATGAGAAACGACTAATGTGTGACTAGACTCGCTTGCTAGTCGCTACGAACGCAAACTTCACAATTAAAAACATAACTTTTTGTTTTCTCAACAAACTGGAGCAACTGCCTC
The DNA here is from genome assembly GCA_900302395.1 of Bregmaceros cantori. Lineage (NCBI taxonomy): Eukaryota > Metazoa > Chordata > Actinopteri > Gadiformes > Bregmacerotidae > Bregmaceros > Bregmaceros cantori. The sequence continues at coordinate 3,506 of OMKY01220139.1, forward strand.
CATCAGCCATAACACAACGTTAAAACAGTTATGTTAACAAATACAGGATACTGTTGGATTATAACTTAAATTTTAAATTATAGCGGACACCAATGTAAATAAGAACGAAAACGTTTAATTTGGGGAACCAGGTGTTCATAGTTCAAAATGACGACGCATGAATGAACAAATTCATTGTACAAGGACTGAACTGAAAATTGAACAAATTTATGTTGAATGTGAACTTGCCCAACACTGTATATTGAGCATTATATATGTTATTGAATGGGCTACAGTTGATGAAATACTTTTGGTTTCAATGCTAAATATTATTTTTATATCAGTGAGCAAAAGCTGAACATGCCACTAACGAAACATGTCAATGTGAGCTATTTGTACTAAGTTTTTAAGCAAACCTTTGCAGTTAAACACTTCTAGTTTTAATGGTAAATAATATTTTTACACCATCCACCAATCCATGCCTTTGGGCAAGACACTGAACCTCAAATTGCAGGCAACGGGTCGTGATTGAGCGCCTTTGTTATTAACAATAATTAAAAGTTAATTAGAAAATTGTAATCGTTAAATAAGAAAATACTGTAACGATAAAGGGCCACTGCACAGTCCCCGTTGGCGCCGTTGCATTCATTTATTTGGAAGGAAGACATTTTCCATCATCAGTTCATGTGTAGTTAGGCACTAAACACCACATTAACAAACACAATGTATCATCCACCGCTAACTCGAGTACCAATCGATAAGATGCGTTTCAAGTTCACGGATCATTGGCGAGCCGCCCAGCAGGCCAAACCTGGTTGATGCTACTTAGCTTAGCGGCTAACGCTGGCCCACCATAACAACACACCGAGCGAGTCACGCCGCGCCAGAGGATGGCGTAAAAACGGCTCGACCATCACTGCCCTAAGAGAACCTTCAAATAAATATGGACAATGGCAACAATCACTCGCTCCGAAAAGAGTTTTAGCTCAGCTTTGAGCTCCGCCCGCCGCTGTCAAGGCGCGTATAGACTAAAAACGCAATGCAATGCCAGTCAAGTGACACACACACATAGACATCCATGGGTTAAGCCGATAAATCGATGCTGATCCACCCAGCGTTGGCTTCTCCTTATACCACCAATGCATGTATATGCAAACATGTCACGTGACTGACATACTGTGCCGGCAACGCCCACGATCTGAGCGCGCTCTCGAAGCGTCTCAGCTCTACGTCAGGAAAACAAGTGAGAACCGAATGTGGATCGGAACCGACACCAACCTTTGAAGAGATAGTCATACTCGTCATCGCGCGCCCCCATGGCTCGTGGTGTTGTCGCTGCTCGTGTTTTGGTGGTGCCTGTTTTTTTCTGCGCTCCTCGGGTTGATCACTCCCTGCGCTACCCTGCCTCCTCCTCGGTACGAGGAAGTGCTATGACATCACATCTCGCGAGAGAAGCGGCACTGAGCAGTGCAGTAGCGGATATTTACTACGAGGGGGTGCTGTGACGCCACATCTTGCCAAACAAGTGACGCCAGGCAGTGCAGTAGCGGAAACTTACCACGCGAGGGGGCTAATGCTGCAGTTTAGTTTTTTCACACTGGCCCGATGTCTATGCCCGATTCTAAATCTATCAGGCACAATTTTCGATCGGATCGCCCATCAACATAAATCTAAAGATGGCAAATATATACATGCTCCAACGTAAAATGTCCACATAAAGTTAACAATTATTTAAATATTAAATGACGTCACATGATTATTGATCATATATACTCCCTATCCATATTTATTGAAATGAAAAAATGTCCTTATTGAAAACATATTGTAGGCCAAATTGGTGCCATGGCGCATATTGGTTGTGGTATTCCTTTTACACAGGCTAAAGAAGATAGCGATACATTTTTATCAGGATGCTACTCAAAAAGCAAGAGTAGAAAATAAAGTAGACCTTGTTCCCTAGTAAACGGTGGCTTGCGGCCAATCCACTAGTAATAATTCATGAAGAAAACGTATTAATTATTTTATTTGTTTAGCAATGACAACCATTTGTTTGCACACAAAAATATATTTTTAGCAAATACACATTTGCCAAAAATAATTAACATGAGTGAATGAACATAGACAACAGTTCGAGAGGGTCCAGTAACTGGGAATGTAGAATTATGTTCAGATGTCTGCAGGGAGGTAGTGTTGAAGTTAACTGGCAACTGTATTGGCGAACTAGTCGAGGAAACTAGTCGAGGAAAGTTTTATCAAAACTATTTACGCCCATGCCACTACCTGAATGCAACTAGAATTATTATCGACACCATCGACTGTAGTCAGCAGTTAAGTTAAGATATTATCACTGGTTCAAATCTTTTTGTTCAGGGATCCATGAAGACATAATAATGTCAAGAACGTACTTTCTTCGATAGCTGAGAACGCTGAAGTTAACAGCAAAAGTTCATAGCCTAGCAAGCCAGAACAAACTAATCGTCCACACATTGGATGCGAATTGAACAATCATTTGGTCTGGATTAAGCAGGCTCGAAAAAAGTGTCATAAACGTGTCAATAAAATGAAGAAATCACAGCACAGTAGGCGTGACAAGTGGCATGGAGGCCTACGGCTCAATTTAACTGCCCGAATTTGGGCAGTTATCTAATGTCGGCGGCTATCTAATTTGTCTGCCTGGTTGGTCGAGGCCTACTCGACAGTCGAGTCGCGTGCGATGCGGATGATTCATTGGTTCTGGCTTGCCAGGCCACGAAGGTCCTGGGGCAGTTCTATTTGGTTACCACCGAATCCAAACACACCCCCTTGATTCTTTCAACAGCGCAGATTTCTGTCAAGACATATATTTGTATAATGTAGAACATTGTAATAAATAGAAAGTAGACATTTCATTTTTTTTTATTATCACTGTCCCTGTGCAGACTGTCGATGTACATAATCGAATAAGTACTAGCAGGTGAACTTTGTATCGTTAGCAATGGCACGAAATCTGAATCTTCCCCATGGTGTCTACAGGCTAGTTTGATCCTACAAAACCCCAACATCTCTCCAATACTGTTCAAGTTAATATTAGACTTCCCCAAACAGTGTTGAAATTTAAGCCAAGATCCATCAAAAACCCATACTGCAATACATGTGCGCACTCATTTTGGTGTGCAGCAGTACTTTGTTAGCATAACTTAGCCCTTTTCACAATTTCCCTACTTAACCCTTAGGTGCTGAGGACTCGGGTCCTCATGCGTTTTTTCCATTTCATTCGAGCTGCATTTTGGACGTGGTCATGCTCATGGGTGCGCAGAATGCCTTTTTCGCTGAACGTTGAGATCACAAAGATGCATTTATTTAGCCCTTAGGCACTTTTAGGACTCGTCGATTCCTTACGCAAAATGCTGCACACAAAAACATCTTTATGATATCAAAATTGAGTGAATTGAGTGAGCATGATCACAGCCAAAATGCAGCTCGAATGAAATGGAAAAACATGAGGACTCAATGGCACCTAAGGGTTAAAGATTCCGATCATTTTCCACGAGGACTCAACAAGTCCTAAAAGTGCCTAAGGGTAAAATTAAGTATGCAAGTTGTTACACGACTGGGTGGTTGCACAAAATCATAAGTGTGATTCGTTCAATCTTCACCCCGGTTTAGGGCGCAACCACGTGCACTACATTACAGGTCAGACGAAAATGTTTGGAAACAGTTTACAAACGGTTTCCTTGTTCTCTTCCCATGTGGACGTAGCCTAAGGCTATGCTAACAAAGTACCACTGTGCCAGTGTGGGTGCATGCACGCGAGCAAGAGTCACATTATCTCGGCTGAGATGAGGATCGACTTGGCTTGTACGAATGATCTGTGGCTCAGCGGTCCTTGTTGCTACGCAGGTCTGTGGTGAGCGGGTCGTGTTGGATGGTTTGGTGCAGCATGAGCGCCACCAGGCCTGCTCGGTTGGTCATGGCCGTGCGCACGTTGCGCTCCTGTTCAAAGAGCTCGTCCAGCTTGTACCACTGCAAATAAAACAAACAAGGAGATGAAGAAACATTAACAGAACAGCAGGGCTGTAGAGGGAGGGAATTCCGTGTAGAAGTGGGGAAGAATGAAGACAGGAACACCTCTATGTGCTTCATTCAGAATCAAAAGTAGAACAAGACGGGCGAGTCGTATGCCGACTAGTGTTTCCTTGTGTTGCTAGAAGCACAAGGAATGTGATGTCACAGACCTAATTGTACACTTTTCAAAAGCTCTTTTTATTGTCATTAAGCCAAAGACACAAAAATAAATTTAAAAAATAATAATAATTGAAAGACAAAAAAGGAATGGCCTACCACTCGAACCCGCTCCAGGTCAACCTCCGCCCGTCGCAGCTTCTCCCAGTTGTAGTGCTTGTTGCACTTGCGTTTGCTGACTCGACAGTACTCGCCTGTCGGCTCAAAGACGTTGCGCACCAGCGGGCAGCCGCACACCTCCTCCACGTTCACCTGGTTCATCAGGGAGGAGAGTAAAACCAGGCTGAGTGGTGGATCCACCGGCCGGCCGACCGGCTCGTAATGACAGCGCAGGGCCACCCGTCACTCCCTCCTGGAGCTCCCAGGTGGAGGGACGGTGGTGCGGACGCCAACAAGCACTCTCACCCCCGGCCGGAGCAAAACCCCCGCTGCTACGCGGCCACCTCCCATTCCCGCCCCCGAACGCCTCTGACCAGTCCCTCGGTGTAGTTTCCCCCGCTGAGCAGTGTCAGCCCCCTCTCTGCTGTTGTTTGCTGAGGGACAGCTTGGCTCAAGTCACATGACCTGACGCGGCAGCAGCGGCGCGGCAGCAGCGGCGCGGTAGAGGCGGCGCGGTATAGGCAAAGTCATAGCGCCTGATGCTCAATTCGCGCCGCTCAATTCGCCCAAGAAGCCCAATTCGCGGGGCTTGGCTCCTAACCGTTTACTTTACATGTCATTTATTCGCTCTGGAAGCCCAATTCGCGTTTGGTTTGAACACACAGTTAGAAATACAAGAACTGTGACGCCACTCAAACCATTAAGGTCAATCAAAATCATCAATAGACTCTGGGGCTGGCCCCACTGCGCAGCGGGTTAAGATTGCTGCTCTACATAGTCTTGCTGCTGTGGCTTAGAGAACAGCACACGCAGCGCCGTAAGATCACTTCCCCGCTCTCTTATCCCTCTTCCACACTAGCGTCGCAAATGTGCAAATGGTGCTTGCGGAAAAAAAAAAAATAATAATAATCTTCAATGATCTCTAAAACTCCACATTCAAATTCTGTATGAGACTTATTTAGTTGCTAGCTAACATCAAAGGTAAATGCATGAATATGTTAGGTGAACGAGAGTGAATGCGCACCTTGGGATCTCTGGAATGTTCTGGACACAACACCTGAAGCCTCTTGCAGTAAGTTTTGCTCTGTGGATTGTAGACGTCACAGAAGAGCCGGGTCGCCCTGTTGGATGAAGAGCACAAATGCAGGCAATAATAACGGTATGTATTACATGTACAATGTTATAATAATGAAGCATTGCATTTTTTTATTGCTCGCGGTGAACATTTGTGTAGGGCGGAAATATCTTTATCAGAGTGTATACTAGAGTCTCTGAGGTGATGTTCGGAATGTGTTTTTGCCCTCCTCTGAACGTGTTCAAGTTGAACACTGCGTGTCTCTCTCTCACATGTTAATGTGGTGACGTCACCGCGCTGCACCATTCACTGGTTGGTTGAAGGGGGGGAGGTTAACATCAGTCAAAAAGTATGAAAATAAATACATTTTCTGTTATATGCAGGATCGCAGAATTATGTGACATGGCAAAATTTCACCGATTTCTATGATTAGCTGCAAATTGTGCTGCATTTATGAACTATGTGCTGCATATTATGCACTCTTTCCTTGATTATGTGGGATTTTATGCGATCGCAAAATCATGCCTTTTTGTAGTCTTATAGTCTATGTCCTATGACAGCGGTCTTGAGTGAATGTATGCATTTGATGCATTGGATGCATTGGATTGGCGAGTGTGTGAGAGAGACCACACAAAAGAAAGTTTCTCTCCCTCACTTTTTACACGAGCACTCGTTCACACCACGCGTTGCAATGGAATGCTAAACCACACGGCGCAATTGTTACATTGATCGCCCTGGAGATTGACAGAGACAAACGTTGTGGATAAGTGCAAACTTCTTTCAAACCACGCGTTTGTGAATTTGAATCAATTAAACTTTCCCTCTTAGTAATCCACACCACTTACCCTTCGATCCTTGTCGGGTACATTGAGCCGAACGACGTCTGGCTCTCGTACTGTGGGAGAAGCAAAGTTTGAGAGTCAACATCATGAGGACCAAGTTATGTATTCAATCATATTAGGCCTGCATGATTAAGGAAAATAAATCATAGTCACGAATATTTGGATCACAATTGAAAACATGATTATCAGTCACGATTACGACGATAGACGACTGAATCTACTAGTTGATCGTGATCCGCGCTGCAGAGAAAATGAATGGCTGCAGCCTTCCCTTCATTGATTCTCTGTACTCCGCCAGAGCACGGAAACGCACAGAGTCAGATAGCTACCGACCCATTCCACCCGGTCACCATCTATTCACGCTGCTCCCATCCGGCAGGAGGTTCAAGTCGATCAGAAGTTCAGAATCAGAACCTCATGCCACAAGAACAGTTTTTATCTGGACTGAATGCTCTCAAATATTATATACACTTAAATCTATATACTATTGTTGTTATATACACTATACACTATTATGCTTTTTGTTTTTTCTCTTCTAAATACTCCTGCATAATGTCTCTTGCACTGTTGAAATTGTAACATTGACAATGCCAATAATCTTGATTCTGATCTAACCAATGAGCACCTCTGGTTTAAGGAATTACAACGCACGTCTACAAGGAACACAGTTGACAAAAGAGGGAAAACATAATGACCTTAGCATAACAGCGCTCCATGTGTCTGAGCGCCACTTTAGGGTTGATGGGGTGACTACACGACACACAGAATATCTGCAGGTCCGTGTCTTCATCTCCTTCGTTCACCTGAACACAGAACATCCCCACCTTGAAGTCAGCAACTGTATCCACAATTCAACTTTTTTCACTTCATCTGGTTAAGCGAACAACTCTGTTTTGCACCTTTATTTAAATGATTACATTTGGAGTTGTTGAAGTTCTACCACCACAGTGAAGTTGCTGTCCACTCCCAGCAGTGTTTTGCGCCATGCTGTCCTCGCCATGTCCACTCTTCATTTTGAAAACCCATATGTCCTAATCCCACTTGACTTTTTACCAAAGACGTTTTGGTTCGTCCATTCATGGGGCTGCACTAGATTGAGTGCAAAGGTCGAAGGTCGAAGGTGCCATGACGCCGCACAACAGGATTGACGGTGGCGACCTGCGCTGTCATTACTTAATGCGAAACATATATCTTTTTCTCATCTGGTAGGAATTCATGTGACAGCTGCGGTACGCTGGGACAACACTGTGTTGTGAAATTCAGATGGTTTCCTCATGTCAACTTATTTTTACTGTGTTTACCGATAACACCCCCAACGTGCACACCAGGCCAACCTCACCTCTTCATCCTGCTGCACAACCTGCTGCTTGGACTTTGCGATGATCCCCTCCAGTTCGTGGAAGCGTCGCTCCATCTCTGTGAGGCGGAGCCGGGCGTTCTGTTGGTCCCGCCGGATCCGCTCCAGTTGCTTCTTGCCTTGCTCCTCGGCAATGCACGGGGACTGCTGCCATTGCTGGATGCGCTGCGGGAGGATCTCGTAGATTCGACTGGAAATTACACACACACCATCGCCATTAAATACAGATCATATTTCACTTGCAACTAACAATTATTTTAATAGTCGATTACTTGCCAATTATTGAAAAGATTAGTTGACTAATCTGTTGGATATTTGTATTACTGATTATGATTATTATTTATTATTATATACAATATTCACAGCGACACAGAAATTAATCTTGTCAGATTGAAATGTAGTCAATTTTGGTTTTGCGTGTGCTGCCGCCGCATTCTCCCGCCGCAGGTCCTTTGTGTTAACATCATAACTTTTGAAGGAATGAGTGGTTTTGACCCAAATTCGGTGTGTAAATGCTCTAGGGTAGGTTCAAGAACTGATGAGATTTTGGAGGCCAACACTTTCAAGATGGCTGAACTGCAGAAGGCCTCTGTGACGTCACAATTCCTACCCAAAGCGTGACCCTACAATATTTCTGGGGTTTATCGATGCTCCTATGGCATTTCGGGGATATCCCTTTTGCAGTCGGCACCAGAGATAGCAAAAGTACTCAGATTTCCTACTTGAGTAAGAGTAAAATACATTAGTAAAAATACAACTCGAGTAAGACTACAAAGTACTGATCCAAATATCTACTTGAGTAAAGTTAAGAGTACAGCCTGAAAGTTGTACTCAAAAAGTATTTTTGAAAGTAAAAAAGGTACAGGCTCTAAAATGTACTCAAAAGTATTTTTGAAAGTATAAAGTACAAAGTACTAAAAATAAAATTGTATGTAAAATGTTTTTCAAGGTTAGTTTGTCAATGTTATTGTTTAATTAATGACTAACCTAACCTAATTTAGCTTAGATCTCGGGACTAAATGAAAACCACTTATTAACCTAATAACTGGGACTGTACTCGGTGCATCAGCGCCCCCTACTGACTCATACTATACATCTTATCCTACCCTGTCAATGCAAAAAAGAAAAGAAAAAAGTAACGAGCCTGTTTTGGTAAAAACAAGGAGTAGAAGTACAGATATTTTTGTTAGAAATTTACTCAGTACAAGTAAAAAGTAATCTCAGAAAAAAAGTACTTCTAAAAGTACAGATACTTGAAAATGTTACTTAAGTACAGTACTTGAGTATTTGTACTTTGTTACTTGCCATCTCTGGTCGGCACTGACCGCAAACTCTAGTCGTTAGCTACGGCTTGAGTTGCAGCCTTCCTTAACTTACTTGGCAGCCAGTTTCATGCCGCAGTCTTCGGAGCAGTATTTGGAGTTGGCCCGTGAGGCCAACACACAGCTGGGTCCTAAACACTGGTGCAGCCCACTGCCATCACGGCCCTCGCCCCGCTCGCCGTGTCGAGACTTCTCCTTGTGCCGCTGCTTCTGCTTGTGGCGCCGCGACTCTTTCTGGAGTTCACACATGTCAGGGCATGCAATGAAAAAGCATTCATCTATTTATACCAGGGCTTTGAACCGGTTCAAGGAACGAAAACCGGGAACTTTTAGTATTTTCCAGGGAGCAGAAACGAAACGTTATTTTTTTATGTTCCCGGAACAGGAACACTTATTTTTAAATGATGGTAACCGGTTAATACCGGTTTTATTTCGTTCCTCAAAAGGAGTGCACTTTGGGATAACTTCAAAAATAAAACAAGAGTATTTATAAAATCTACAATGCAGCAGTGAAGTAGGAATCGTTGCGCGACTCTCTGCAGCGTGTTGTTGTGGGTTCGCCCCGACACGCAGCGAGACCTCGGCTGTAGAGCGCTACCAGCGGGTCTCTGTAGCAAGTCGCTTTGGGTTCGCCGCAACAAATATTACATAGCATTAAACAGCTGACAGGAACGAAATTAACCGTTCCGGGAACAATATTTTTTTGTTCTAACCGGTTCAGGAACATCAATTTATTGGTGGAACACATAACCAGAAACGTTATAATTCTGTTTCTGTTCGAAACAAAACGCTTGGGGAAAAAAATATTGGTTCAAAGCCCTGATTTATACAGACGTCACGTCACCCTTTTTCAGACCCTTTGTCAGACACTTTGTCCGATAGTGAGTCCCGAATCCGATACAGACTCCTGATACAGAGTCCCGATACCAAGTTTGCAAAATCATCTACAGTCTACACAATGTGGGAGGAAAAAACAAAC
>OMKY01220144.1:0-10676 GCA_900302395.1 Bregmaceros cantori
CCAGTTCAAAATCCGACTACTAGATGTCGGTCTGTGACCAGTTACACATCAGCCTCCTTGCTTCGTTACCTTTTTGTATAAATATTGATGAAATGCAGTCAAAATCCTACTTGAAGTTACTCACTGAGTGGTCACATGTTCTTCTGGACCAATAGGCTGGCTGCTTCTACTAGTAATTCCAAAAGGAATGAGACAATGGAACGGGTTGAACTGATTATTAAATCATGCGTTTGTGGGTCACAGATCCGCACGATAACATTTGGGTGAGGAATAGCACACCACAAGTTACCACCACAATTTTTAAATAACCCTGTAGGTGTGTGCTCCCACCGAATAGAACGTTGAAAAATACACGACAAAATAATTGACACCGGAAGTGACGTTCAGAGACCGGAACTCATCTATAGCCTGAAAAATGTGGTAGTTGTATGTGCAACATGGACCATAAGGCTGCTTGCGGTTCTGATTTGTTCCAGGCGGCAAACATCTTTGCTGCTCTGAACCAGAGCGACGATGACGACGATGATGACGACGATGAAGACTCTGCATCTTCACCCAAGGTTTGGGGAAGTCTGTCTGTAGATGTCTGTGGGAACGTGGAGATTCCAACACTGTTGTCTGACATGACCTCGGCAGCTGGCAAATGCACTGCTAATGTAGAGATATCATTCTTACATTCGTATATCATCACATCATAATCATTTTGAGTTAGGGCCGTACGATTTTGCTAAAAAATAAAATCCAGATTTGTGTCTTTGAAATCTTGATTTTTGATTTGTTTCCGATTTCTTGAAAGAAAAAAAAGAGCAAAATATATCAAAACAAGAAGTTTCATATCTTAAACTTTGCAAATGGGGTCCATTTTTGGAGTCAAGTAGAGACACTTCACCCTTAATACAATTATCAATTTCTATACATTTTACATTCACCCATATAACTTGAAAACAGACCAGTGAAATCATTATCAATGTTAAAAAGGAAATACGATTTGACGATTTCACTTTTTCCAAAATCCTCTGAACAAAATAATCAGATTTCAAATCAATTGTTTTTTTGCACAGCCCTATTTTGAGTACTTGAGCAGTAAAAGGTTGTACACTTTAATATCCAAATAGCGGCTGCTGCCATTAAAGGCGCTCAACCACGACTCATTTGGGAGCCATTTGGGGTTCAGTGTCTTAGGACACTCCGGCATGGAGACTGTCGGGGACGGGATTCGAACCTGGCTATTGCCAGCAAACAATGTGTGATGTGTCCGTTTCAGATCGAGGCGCCTTCAGCTAAAGGAAAGGGAAAAAACAAAGGCAAGGAGAAGAAGGTGAGTTTCACCGTTCTACAGGAGTGTCATCATTTGGTCGTTTTTTATTTATTTAATTAATTTATTATTTTTTATTTTTTTGTATTGATTTTTTTTTCCTGAAAACCAGGGCTTGAAAACGAAATTATTTCTAAAACATTCCGTTCCGAACGGTTTAGGCAGGCCTACATTTAACGTTTTCGTTGTCAGAACTGTTCCACCACCAAGTATTGGTCCTGAACCCGTTTGGAACATAAACATTTCGTTCGTTCTTAAAGTTCCTCATATTGTGCAATGTTAAGTTTAGATATAGTTTTTATACAAAATATATTTGGTGGACTTTCAAACTCCGAAGCTACTGCATTAACGGCATTACATTCGCGTCCTCGTCTGTCCACAAGATGGAGCCCCAGATGCATGGGGCTTGATGACTGACAGTGAAAGTGGACGGAAACTGTCTCCCAGACACAGGATATACATAAAATATATAGAAAACTAAATAAGAATGTTTTTAACCGGTTTTGTGTATTTCATAATGTTCTGTTTCTGTTCCGGAACAGTTGACGAATTCCGTTTCCGCTCCTTGTAAAATTCCGCTCGTTTTCATTTTTCGTTTTCGTTCCTTGACCGGTTCGGAGCCCTGCTGAGAACAAAGAATTTGGTGGTACGGCAATCTGAATGAAAAAGGACGGGTGATAAACCTAGCATCAGAAATCATAGGATCGAAAGAAAAATCACTCGGTCTCATGTATGACAGCGTGGTAAAGAACAAAGCTATTAAAATAATCGAAGGATTCCTCTCACCCACTCAACAGGGAGTTTGAACGCCTCCCCTCTGGTGCCATCTGCTAAACACTGCACGAAACGAATTTGTGCACTGAATACCTTGGTGGGCATGGTAGCTCGTTTTGAGTTTGCTTACACCGTTATTGGACGTGGTAGGTCATATTGGGTTATTTTAAGATGACGCCTGGTGCGTCCAGTAAACGCGACCGTTTTCCCGACTAGAGCCAGAGCGAGATCAAGACACCGAGGCATCGTATGAGTCTGAATATATATACACACACACACAAAGCCCCTGACTCCACGTCCGCTGATGCTGTTGGCACACCAGAGATAAGTCACGGGCCGACGCCTGTCTGAATAGAAATTTCTGATGGCTCCGTGAACCAGATGGTGGTAGGCTGGTAGCATCCAGGAAGTCTTCCCCCTATCTGTCTAGTGCTACTACACTAACCGCACGCTAGTCATGCACTGTACCAATTCTGATGGTGTCCATCCTAGGAGCTGTCTGACGAAGAGAAGAAAGACGCCAGCGAGAAGAAGGACACCAGCGAGAAGAAGGACACCAGCGAGAAGAAGGACACCAGCGAGAAGAAGGGGAAGAACAAGAAATCGGAGGTCAAGTCATCCAAAGTAAGTCTTTTTGACTCTGGGTGCCACAATGGGTTCTGAAATCCGATCCTGGGTCCAATTCTGGAGCATTTGGACACACAATGTAATTTATATTTTAAATGATGGACTGCATCGAAGCTGAAGAGTATTTTGATTTACATTTACTATCCTTGACCTCCGACATGGAATGCCGTTCACCTTTTTATGGGAAGCGACCCCACGACTCGCCGCGCTCAGGCCAACCAACTGAGCTGCATGGCGGCACCAAAATGGAACAATCCTGATTTTTGAAACCACCGATATGTGTGCAGCTCTCGGATCACGATGAACCACAGAGCGTCAAGAAAAGCAAAAAAGAAGCCGCTAAGGTTTGTTGAAGTGTGGGCGCATTGACTGAGCATGAATAACCCCTCAACAGCTTAACCTGCTCTTATGTTTGCCATAATATTTAACGTAAACAATAATAATGTTGTGTTTTGAGTGCTAGTTTATAGAGGTGCTCCGATCCTCAGATCGCTGATCGGGGGCCGATCAGACTTTTTTTTCCAAGGATCGGGACTCGTGATTTGATCCCGTTCAGGATCGGCAAATGAGTCGTGGAGCCAAATGACTGAATGTTTATTTACTTTGACTATTAGTGAAATTGTGCCAAATAGATTGGGTACTACCAATTTTTGCAGGATCAGAACTCTGTATCAGGACTCTGTACTGGAGATCGGGATCGGCCGATCGCTAAAATCAAAATGATCGGATCGGGAGCAAAAAGACGTGATCGGTGCACCCCTACCAGTTTCGTATAGCCTGCTGAGCAATAACCAAGAAATCGTACACGCATCGCACGCTATTAGAACGTTCATTGGGTCGGGTAAAACCAGGGTTGGGAAAAAAAAAAATTGGCAATCCAATCGTGTTATCCAGTCACAGCGCAGTAGGTGGGGCAAGCGGCGTGGAGGCGTGACAACCAAACTCCACCCGCGTCGGCCATGCCAAACTCAGTCCACCTCTCGATTCGTATAATTCGATTGGTCTGCCCGTATACAGCCGACGTCTGCCTGTTATGCCCAGACACAATGTACCGTACGTCTAGCGATAGTTTCATAGAGACGCGTGAAAAAGTGCATGCGTTCACCCTGTCCCGTCCTAATGAAACTCACTTCATGCACTTCATTGCGCGTCGCCATGCAGGGACACAAAGGGATTTTTGGAAATGCGTAGCTGTGAGCGTGTAGTAGTTAATCTAACCATATTTGAAGCACAGTTCCTGTTTTGATCCTCGGTCTGTCGTGTCCTGTGTCCAGCTAAAAGGTCATGATGAAGCAGAGAAGAACACCAAACAGGTTCCCCAGGTATCGATGGAGAGCATGGTTTGCAGTGTACTGAATAAGCCATTTTTTTCCTGAGAACAAAGCATTTGGAGGAACGACAATCTGAATGAAAAAGGACGGGCCAAAAGACAAAAATCACTCGGTCTCGTGCTGCCCAGTAGCTCAGTCGGTTAGGCAGTGAACTGGAAAGCATGCATATGCCTTAATGGCGCGGTGAGTCGAAGTTTCAAATCCCACCACCCACCTATATCCCGCATGTCTATCCCCCATCTTCACCTGTTTCCACTAACCCTAATAAATAAAGCTTGGGAAAAAAACGGCCTGAATGGGCTGGAAAAAAACATTTAAAAAATGACTCGGTCTCATGTATGACAACGTTGTAAACAACAAAGCTATTAAAACATCGAATGATTCCTCCCACCCACTCAACACGGAGTGTGAACTCCACCCCTCTTGTACGGTTCACAGTAGTAAAACTAGCCATTCTTGAAGCACACTTCCTATTTTGATCCTCGGTCTGTCGTGTCCTGTGTCCAGCTAAAAGGTCATGATGAAGCAGAGAAGAACACCAAACAGGTTCCCCAGGTATCGATGGAGAGCATGGTTTGCAGTGTACTGAATAAGCCATTTTTTTTCATGAGAATAAAGAATTTCGTGGAACGGCAATCTGAATGAAAAAGGACGGACCAAGCTGCAGAGGGTGATTAAAAATAGCATCAGAAATCTTAGGGCCTAGACAAAAATCACTCGGGTCTCATGTATGACAACGTTGTGAAGAATAAAGCTATTAAAATATCCAAGGATTCCTCCCGCCCTCTCAACGGGGAGTTTGAGCTCCTCCCCTCTGGTACTGTTCACAGTAGTTAAACTAACCATATGTATTTTTTTTAAAGTTATTTTTTCCGGCGTCGGCGCCGCTTTTCCATCTTTGTTGGACAGGATTAGTCGGAAACTGGGTTGAGATCGGGGGTAGACATTGCAGACAAGTCGACAAGTAGTCGAACTCGCGTCACTGCAGGCGCTGCGGTAGACACAGCGCCACTAACATGAATGGGGTCACGTTAGGTGCGGTGTCCACTCGGCCAACGCGGACCCCAATCTAACCATATTTGAAGCACAGTTCCTGTTTTGATCCTCGGTTTGTCGTGTCCTGTGTCCAGCTAAAAGGTCATGATGAAGCAGAGAAGAACACCAAACAGGCTCCCCAGGTATCGATGGAGAGCATGGTTTGCAGTGTACTGAATAAGCCAGTATATAAGCCTCGATCCTGATTAGACCGAGAAACCTGTTGAAGACGTGCGTTGTGGGAACGAGTAGATCGTTCTGGCTTGCCTGTCTAGCAGCCTGCAGAGATGAGCCACCCGTCACACTATGGAGAGCAGTGGGATCTCATATTTAACTTTTGAACTTGCTTGAGGAAGACTCAAATTGATACTGTAAAATGCACTTGGTGTCCAAGATTTCGGACATTTGAGTCGGCGGCGTCACATTTTTTTTGTTTTTATTAATTATAAAAATCAACAATCATCACAAAACGTCAGAGGTACTATTTGCCGTGGTCTGTCGCTATTTACACTTGTCGTGCCATGCTTCTGTCGTTTAGGTCATTTTTAAAAACCGTCTCGCAAAGCATTATGGGTACCCAGGGTACATCGATGCTCGCTGCTTTTTTCGGTGCATTATGCGAAACTTTGAGTGCACTAGAGGGTTCATGGAGTATTTGGACACTCCTACAAAATGGCGTGCACTATATAGGGAAATCATTTTGTACATAGCCTCTGAATTATCGTCCTGGATTAATTTGTGGATGGTTAATTTTCTTGCTAATTGTTGGAACAGTTGATTGGAGCGAGTTGATTGGAATGACTTTTAATATTCTCATGGTGTCTTGTCGTGCCCCGTGTTCAGCTGAAAGGACATGCTGAAGTGGTGAAAGAGTCAAAGCCGGTTCCCCAGGTACCAACGGTGCATGGTCTGCAGTGTTGGTGTACGGTTATAACCTCATGACATTGAGGTTGACAATGACATTGCTACAACAAGGATGAAATTGATGATCTGATCATTTTTACAGATTAGGGCTGCAACTAACGTCAATTAATCCGTTGGATAATTTTTGCTTTTAAAAATGCACTAAATTGTGCTGCCCAGTAGCTCAGTTGGTTAGGCAGAGCACTGGAAAGCACGCATATGCCTTAATGGCGAGGTGAGTTGGTGGTTCAAATCTCGCCACTGACGTGTTTCCCGCATGTCTGACCCCCCCCCCCCATCTTCACCTGTTTCCGCTAACCCTAATAAGGCTTGAAAAAAACAGCCTGAATGGGCTGTAAAAAAACATTTTAAAAAATACACAATTCTCCCAGCAAGTGACTATTATGATAAATGAATCCTGTTAACTTGAAATCTATTCAAATTTACCATCTACCATCTAATCTATAAAGATTCAGTTACATCCTCTGACAACAAAGGTATTACATGTCTTCATATTCATGTATTTTTTTTTTATCAATTATGTCCATTTAATGTTTCATATTTTCTGAAATTATGAATGAATATCAAATTTGTGTGGATAATTTGGAAACATCAGCTCAAAACTGCTGACAATAACAATGTTTCCATTCTTTGCCGATTATCGATTATTAGATTAGTTGTCGATTCATTTTATAATCGATTAGTCACCAATTGACTAATCGCTGCACCCCTATTGCATATGATTAATCTGTTAATATTCCAGTCCCATGTTGTGTTTGCTTCTGTGGGGCTTAACCGTGTTCAGTAGCCAAGAGAATGAGCTCTCGTACTGTGTCTCACACTTGACCTGTCCTGACCTAACCTGTGACATGACCTTGTTTCCCCACAGAAGCCCGCGGAGAAGAGATACAGTGAGGATGAGGATGAAGAAGACGAAGACAGTGATGACGATGCCATGATGAAGGTAAGGGGGTTTGTATCGCCACCCAAGTTGCCTTGAGGTCTTTCAATGAAGAGCTTTCAAGTTAGTTTGACCCATTTGTACTGGAGGTATCTTCCCTTGAAATAGGAGTTTTTAATTATTATTAGTGAATTATTCCGGCGTACGCACACGTTCCCTTTCTTAGTTATGTTGTTGTATCTGTGCAGCGTGTTCTAACAAATATTTTAATTGTAAATGCTCCTCACTGTCAGTCCGCAGAAGATGTGATCGCAGAGCAGGCCATGGAGGCCGACGACCCCTTCGCTAACCTCAGCAAGAAGGAGAAGAAAAAGAAGAAGAAACAGGTAACAACCGGCAAGCCGTACACATGTAGATGCAAGAATCTCACTGCATTTTGGACTGGGGTGATCAGAGGCTGTGTCCGAACTCGCTCCCTATCCCCTACTCCCTACCCCCCATATAGTGCACGTACTTATACACTCAACAGCAACGGCCGAGATTTCGGACACTAGAGATGGTGCCGTCAAAATTATTGTAAAATATAATTATAGGGGTCCACGTTGGCCGAGTGGTTATGGACACCGCACTTAACGCAACCCCGTTCATGTTATTGGCGCTGTGTCTACCGCAGTGTCGCGAGTTCGACTACGCTCGTCGACTTGTCTGCAATGTCTACTGCCGATCTCTTCAACCCAGTTTCCGACTAATCCTATCCAATAAAGATGGAAAAACGGCGCTGACGCCGGGAAAAAATAACTAAAAAAAAAAGAAAAAAATCAATAATCGTCAGAAGTACTTACATTTATAACGATTTGCCGCAGTCGGACGCTATTTACTCCCGCCGTTTAAGTCATTTTTAAAGCGTCTCGCAATGCATTATGGGTTATATTGCTCCGTCTAGGGTACATCCGATGCTCACTACTTTTTGCGGTGCATTGTGGGATACTTTCAGTGCACTATATAGGGTACATAGAGAATTCGGACACCCCTACAAAATGACGTGCACCCCATATAGTGCATTATATGGGGGATAGGGAAAAAGCGTGTTTTTCCACCGTATTGACCATGGAATATGATGTTCTGTTTCTAGCTGGAGTACGAGCGTCAGGTCGCCAGTGTACGAGCCAAGAACGAGATCGAGGGAGATTTTTCGGTGTCACAGGCCGAACTTTCCTCCAGACAGGCCATGTTGGAAAACGCTTCGGACATCAAGGTGAGAACCCTGTCTCAACTTAGCCGATGGAGGGGAAGTGGGGAATACCAGAACCAATGCATCGTCCACGCATCGCACATTGTTAGGCGTTGCACTGGGTCTGGTAAAACCAGTGTCGAAAAAACGTGTCAAAAATAAGCGCCAATTGTGCTGCCCAGTAGCTCAGTTGGTTAGGCAGAGCACTGGAAAGCACACATGCCTCAATGGTGCGGTGAGTCGGTGGTTCGAATCTCGCCACCGACGTATTTCCTGCATGTCTGCCCCCATCTTCACCTGTTTCCGCAGCAGCTTCTGGGGGAAAACACAGCGATGAAGCAAAAAGACACATTCCAAACTGCCAAACTTTGTTTCTATCCACCTCTGAGAATCTAACCCACGTTAAAACAGTTAAATATTGTGTTTTGCTCTGCTTGTACACTGTCAATAATGTGGACAAATTATAGCTTGACAGTAATGTAAAAACAGAACAGAAGTTATTTTGGAACCACCTCATCATAGTTCGAAACAAGGACCTATGAACAAACAAATACATTTGAAGAGGACTGAACTGAAGTTTGAACGAGTTCATGTTGAAAGTGAACTTGCCCAACATTAAGTCCCTTGTTGTACCGCACGGAGCCGGACGGCTACAGTCCACGAGTTAACTCCAAATCGCGTGGAGAGGCCGCATTTAGCTTCTATGGCCCTCGACTATGGAATGGTCTTCCGGAGGCCCTCAGGGCCGCGGAGACTGTCGGATGTTTTTAAGAAAAAGCTCGACACATCTGATCAAGCTTATAACTAGGATGTTACTGTCATCGGTACATCAGCCCACTGTATTTGTTTGCATGTGTGTCTGTGTGTGTGTGCGAGTGTGTTTGATTTGGGAGGCTGTGGGTGACGTTGTTCTGTTCAATGTTCTGTCTCTGTAAAGCACTTTGTGTTGCTCTGCATGAAAAGTGCTATACAAATAGATAAAGTTTAAGTTGATGATGGTGTTCTGTTTCTCAGCTGGAGCGGTTCAGTATCTCCGCCCACGGCAAGGAGCTGTTTGTGAACGCTGACCTCCTCATCGTGGCCGGACGGCGCTACGGTCTGGTCGGACCCAACGGGTGTGTATAGGGGGGGGGGTGGTATTGTTGAGATTGAGGGGTTCGGGTTGTTTGAAAAGAGCCCAGTGGTTTCATGACGTCATGTCGTTCTGTTTTCCAGCAAGGGAAAGACGACCCTCCTCAAACACATCGCCAACAGAGCCCTCAGCATCCCTCCCAACATTGATGTGCTGCTGTGTGAGCAAGGTGACCTTTCTAATTTTTATTATCATAACTTTTCTTAGTTATTCCGGCGTCTGCACCTTTTTTCATCCTTTTTAGAACCAGAATCAAAATGGCTTTTATTGCCAGGCAGGCATAAACACACTGGAATTTGACTTCAGACATTTGATACACACCCTGGTACAGTAAATAACGTAATAAGATAATACTACAATGAAAAATAACTGCATAGTAGAAAAATATACAATAGTGGCACTGTCAAAAATATACATAACAAAATGGCACGGCCAAAAAGTTATAAATACAATAAAGTAAAGTAATAGTAAGATATAGGGAATATAAAGTGACACAGTTAGAATGTAACACAAGTTGGGGTCCCCATTGCCCTACTCCCTACCCCCCATATAGTGCACTTACTTATACACGCAACAGCAACGGCCGAGATTTCTGACACTAGTGATGGTGCCGTCAAAATTATTATAAAATATCAATATAAGGGTCCGCGTTGGCCGAGTGGTTATGGACACCGCACCTAACGCGACCCCGTTCATGTTAGTAGCGCTGTGTCTACCGCAGCGTCCGCAGTGTTGCGACTTGTCTGCAATGTCTACCCCCAATCTCTTCAACCCAGTTTCCGACTAATCCTATCCAATAAAGATGGAAAAAATAACTTGCTGTTCCTCTCAGTGTTAAGAAGGGAGACAGCTAGGGGGAAGAAGCTGTTCCTCTCAGTGTTAAGAAGGGAGACAGCTAGGGGGAAGAAGCTGTTCCTCTCAGTGTTAAGAAGGGAGACAGCTAGGGGGAAGAAGCTGTTCCTCTCAGTGCTAAGAAGGGAGACAGCTAGGGGGAAGAAGCTGTTCCTCTCAGTGCTCAGAAGGGAGACAGCTAGGGGGAAGAAGCTGTTCCTCTCAGTGCTCAGAAGGGAGACAGCTAGGGGGAAGAAGCTGTTCCTCTCAGTGTTAAGAAGGGAGACGGCTAGGGGGAAGAAGCTGTTCCTCTAGTGTTCAGAAGGGAGACAGCTAGGGGGAAGAAGCTGTTCCTATCAGTGTGCAGAAGGGAGACAGCTAGGGGGAAGAAGCTGTTCCTGTCAGTGTTAAGAAGGGAGCAAGCTAGGGGGAAGAAGCTGTTCCTGTCAGGGTTGAGAAGGGAGACAGCTAGTGGGAGGAAGCTGTTCCTGTCAGTGTTAAGAAGGTAGACGGCTAGGGGGAAGAAGCTTATTACTTATTGGATACGATTAGTTGGAAACTGGGTTGAAGGGATGATGGGTAGACATCCCTGATGG
>OMKY01220190.1:0-11298 GCA_900302395.1 Bregmaceros cantori
ATGGAGAGGAGTGAGTCATATCAGAGAGAGAGAAAGGTGGGGTGGGGGGGGGATGAGTGACAGGAAAGAGAGAGATGTGGAGAGGAGTGAGTGTAGAGAGAGATGGGGGTGACAGAGAGAGAGAGAAATGGAGAGAGAGAGAGAGAGAGAGAGAGAGAGAGAGAGAGAGAGAGAGAGAGAGAGAGAGAGAGAGAGAGATGAGAAGGAATGAGAGCGGACAGACAGAGACGGGAAGGAGTGAATGTAGAGAGGTAGATGGGGTGAGTGAGTGGAGAGAGAGAGAGGGGGAAGAGTGAGGGAGATAGGGAGAAGGGAGTAGGAAGAGAGCAAGAGAGAAATATTGGGAAGAGTAAGTGCAAAGAGAGAGAGAGAGAGAGAGAGAGAGAGAGAGAGAGAGAGCAAGTAAGTTGGAAAGAAGATAATGAAGAGAGCCTGCGGTTGTGCATGTATATCAAAGTAAGATGTGTATGTGAGTTTGTAAAAGAAAAGAAAAGAGACATTTAGGGAAAAGTGAGTTAGATAGAGAGTGTGTGCGCGAGTGTATAGGCAAGAGAGAACTAACGGGAGAGAAATAGTGGGAGCATGTGCAGGTTTTTTGGTTGGTGTATGGTCTGCAGTTCTTTAAAAGTGCTAGGAAGAACGTATCATTTGCTGTGATGTAAAGTGCGAATCCAAAAAATTATCTGCTTATTTTGTTAGGGTTAACCTTAACCTAACCCTAACAACATAATCAAATCGTTCTTGGTTATCGGTCAGTCGTCCCGTCAAGCTGCATCCCGGAAAATAATTTTAATGACATTTTTAATTCAGTTTTCTTGAAAGCGTCAGCCTCCAAAATCAAATTAGTTTGTGAACCTACGCAGACCATAAATGCAGAGAATCTGCGACAAATCCACTCATCTGTTCAAAGGTTATTGCATTAACACGATGGATCTTCCGCAGGGGATGCAGCGAGGATAGAATAAATTGTGAATACATTTTTTATGTCATTGTGAACTCAATACATGTATAATGCTTTATAACTCATACATTCTGGGTTTATTGTAGAAAGTGTTAAAGTATTTTGACTGCAGGCCATACCCCAAAATTTCAAGATGGGAGAATTGGGAGAACACCGAGGTTAACTGTCTCTGGACCTGACTTCTAGAGGTTGGGATGTCTTGAGCGTCTGCCAGGTTGGCCTTTAACTAATGTTAAAAAATAGCATCACTGATGTGATGTAATAAATGAGTTTAATTAGTAACCTTTGCTTTTTGCCCAAAGCGGGTAACAATATGGTGTTAGCAATATCATTCTAATTGCCCTGATTGTGGGACAAATGAACTGTGCTTGACGCTGGAGTGAGAGTGATGAGTAATTGGCAGCAGTACATCCAACACACAGTATTTGAGGAGAGAACAAAGTACTTTTGTGTCTGAAGAAACTATTTAGTACTATTTAAAAAACTCAGGAGAGGTAGGAACGCAGGCGAAGGCGTGCAGGAAGTGTTGGGGCACCATTCCACGGCGATCAGTCGGCGGAACAGACATGGAAACATCACCTACTGAGTCTAAGGAGGGATGAGTATTTACTGAGCGGAGCTTTGAGCAGGCCCGGAGCCTCGTATGGGGGTGGTGGACTGAGATTCTGGAAGGAGCGCGACAGGTCGTATGGCTCCGTGGATGACGTCAGAATGTGGTTGCCTCCTCGCTGCGGCCGATCTGAGAGAGAGAGAGAGAGAGAGAGAGAGAGAGAGAGAGGAGGGGAACAGAGAGGTGGTGAAAAAGAGAGAATAGAAAGAAGGATAGTAAGGGGCATGAGAGAGATAGAAGACCGAGATGGGGAGAGGGAGAGAGAGGGAGAGTGGTGAGGATCTAAAAAATGAATGCAAAGCAATACTGCCTTTATCTTTAAAATATGGAAATGGGATTATATCATTTACTTACATTTGATTGACGAGAAACATTTTACTCTGCAAGGGATTACTTTGAAAAAAAAAATAACTTTCAAAAGTAACTCCCAACCAGAACAAGGGGTTGAAAGCATAGAGCAACACACTGACACAACAAGGACACCATTAGCACTATCCGCCCACTCCCTTGCACACGTGACACAAACCAACGCACACAAAAAAGCCGCAGAGATTACGCAAACACTGTGCGTCACACACACACACACACACCACACACACACACACGCACACACGACAGGTGTGCATGTGACCAACTTACCAGGCCTCAATTCTCTGTGGGCTACGCAAAGCAAACCAGAGAGAAATCAATGAATAATAAATCAACTATTAATAGTAAGCAGGCCGCGTTTACTGCCTGTGGTTATGGTTGATAAGCAACGCAGATATCAAGCGCACTGACAAGGCGACGTCGTGAAACGCTATGTGGGCGTTTAGGAAGTGCACTCAAAGTTGCTGGGTGGAATGGAATCAGTGGAAACATACAATTATTTCTTTATGAAAATAATTGTGTGATGGTGATCTTCAATAGTCAGACATTAATAGTAAGATCAATGCTTTTTTTAAAAGGACAAATTAATTATGCTTTTCACTCACCCTGAGAAATTTGGTGAAATATGTCGCCAGGATCCATTTTGCGAAATGATCATTAAAAGTGTGGGGGCAGAAACCACTTGTTCTCCATTCATTATGTAAGCTTATGCTGCTTATGGAAGCAAAGTTTCTCTAAAAGTTTTCCCGATGCTATGCAACACAAAGTGTCTAGATTACCACCAAAAAATATTTCATTTCCAAAGCTCAATGTTCTGGAATGTGTTGATGCAAACCATGTACAACTCTGTAACTGTAACAGACACTGAGGATGCCACTAATGCTGCAACTTACGTTGCAGTTTAAGTTGCGTGCCATGTGTTTAGCCAAGGTTCAGAGGCTAACTCTCTCTGGACCCAAAGCGAGTAACAATATGGTGTTAGCAATGTAATTCTAATGGCCTGTGTCTGAAGAAAATATTTATCACGTGGAAATGTATCATGTGGGAATACAGGCTTGGTCACTTTTTGCTTGGCTTAAACACTGCAGGAAAGTAATTTTGGCGAAGGAGACGCTCACAACGACCTTCAACTCATGAGCCGGTAATGTATGTACGTGTCGGTTGTAACACTCATTTTATATATAGATATAATTATTTAATATCCTAGAGGTATATTACACTATATTGTAATGTGTTATGATATGATAATATATTTGATGTTAATACAATTGTTCTTATATATGTTAGCGTGCTATTACGTGATGCCCCATGTGTGGGGTTACTGAAGACCACGCCCCTCTTCCTCAGATTCGGGCACACACGAATGGCGTACAGATGTATTCTGCGTCTTGTCCCTGTGTCTCAAGTCTGTTGTTCGTAATTGACTGGAGAGCTGTCATTTATTGTTAATAAACTACTGCTTTCATCCTCCAAGCCTGGAGTGATTCTTCCATCGTATGAACGTTACACGGTGCTCCCTCTGTCCATGGTGCTGAGCACAGTAGCTTCTCTGTCCATTATAGTCAAGGCAGCTCCGCATACACCATTCAATTAAAAGTTGCCAAGCCTTTGGATGCCAAATCCGAATCTCAAAATGGATATTAGTGCAGCACAAGTACTCTCACCCCATGGCTCAGTTCACTGCAGACGCAGAGTCGTGTGTTTTCTTCCCCCACCAACATTTTTCTGCAGATCTTCTACCCCTCGCTCCCTGCCCCTCTCAGCCTGCCTTTATCAACAAAATGGAAAAGTAACCCTCAAAACAAAATTGAGTAAATATTTAATATATAATATTAACTACAAATAACCTTAACATCAATAAACAAACATCATAATGCGTTTAATGCATTCGTTTTATATGACGTGGGTTGTCTCTCTCCAACGTTCTGAAAAGAAATGCACGCACCCACACATAGGCTGCGTCGTTCCCTTTCTCCTACTCCCTACTTCCCATATAATGCACTCACTTATAGTGCACTCAACAGCCATGGCCGAGATTTCGGACACTAGAGTCGCCCTTAAAATTATTATAATATATAATTATAAAAAATATGATTCCAAAATTCAACAATCATCACAAAAAGTCAGTGCTTACATTTATAACTATTTGCCGTGGTCAGTCGCTATTTACTTCTGACGTGCCATTTTTTTGCAGTTTAGGTAATTTTTAGGGTACATCCAATGCTCACTACTTTTTGC
Organism: Bregmaceros cantori; assembly: GCA_900302395.1. Taxonomy (NCBI): domain Eukaryota; kingdom Metazoa; phylum Chordata; class Actinopteri; order Gadiformes; family Bregmacerotidae; genus Bregmaceros; species Bregmaceros cantori. Next base: position 4,179 of record OMKY01220190.1, read on the forward strand.
GGTGCATTGTGGGATACTTTCAGTGCACTATATAGGGTACATGGAGAATTCGGACACTCCTACAAAATGGCATGCGCCCCATATAGTATGGGGGATAGGGAGCGATTTTGGTCACAGCCATACATACATACCGACCAACCCTTCCGACCAACGTCCACAATTCTGCTGTCTAGATTTCAGATGTTCACTCATTATGAACGAAATCGCAATGCATGAGCTAACCTATGATTAAGAATCAAGGGTTAACCTATTAAAGTGAATTCTGCAGAAAAAAAAAACACTTTTCTATGTTTTGTAAGGACATTAGAATCAAATTTATATTTTCTAAATGACTCTTAGTAAATAACATAAAGGTAATTATGGACAAGAACGTCCATCTCACCATGCATATTTAATGTCATCTCTTTTACATACATCATTAAAACAGCACATTCCTCGCATAATCCACTGCTGAACATGTTCCACTGTTGAGTTATTAACTTTTACTTTCCGGGAAACGTGCATATTCTGAATACCAACGGTGCCCATGACTCACAGTCCTTCTATCTCTTTCTCTCCCTACAGACTCCTTTCAACTACAGAATTCAGTCTCTGTCCTCAGTGATAACTCCCTCTGTCTGACCCGCTGAATGAATGGGCCGGCCGGTTACAAAGCACATTCATATGAACATGGGTCAGCCACGGTGCCACGGTCTGTAGGAGCGGAGGGATCAATAAGAATGATTGGTTCCTCAATAAAACGCAACATACTGGAGCTGCTTCATTTCCCAGAGTCTCTGCTCATCACTTTCCCATCATCATCTCTTCGCCATCACTTCCTCCTTGTCGTTCCGTGGCCCGTGGATAGCGTCTCTATCTTTTGTTTATGGGCTCTAGACAGACTTTCTATTTTTCCCATGTGGACTATAGATGCCTATCTTTGCAATACAAACTATAGATTGTGTGTCTATCCTTCCTACACACACATTATGAGTCCAGAGTTCCTAAATTAATTACAGATAGTTTTGTCTATCTGTGTCCTAAGTATGTCCTTATAGAATCTATTTTTCTTATACAAAATCATTTCTATACAAACTATATATGTTTTTCATTTCTATGTGGGCTGTGTATATATTTGTCTAAGTTTGTCTCTATATACGTTTTATCATTTATATGAGCTATAAATAGTGTGTCCATCCTTCACAAGTTTCTGCAAGGGCTAAAGGGAGAGAGTTATACACAATAAATATTGCAGTGTTAAATCAACACTTAAAGAGTTAAATTTATGACCTTCTAGTGATATAGTTAACAGTCAGTGTATTTGGTCCTTATCAGAGTTGGTGTTAAATTAACTCTTTCCATAGTGTTTAACTCCTCTTAAAATTAACGTGAAGTTGAGTGAAAAATTAACACTGGCTAACACTGTACAGCACCGCCAGCACGTCCGTGAAGAGACGTGCGTCTGCGTCTGAGCGGATGAAGGCCGCGAGAGCCTGCGACACGGCAAGTCAGTAGCGCTACTGCGACCCAAACCCCTGCGGTCCGAGCCGAACCTCGGTCCACACTAAAGGTCGGGTGCTGCAGGAGTCACGATGCAATTAAAATGGCGGTCTTTAAAGTCTGAGAGAGGACGAGTCGCGTGGGCTTTGGACGGGGCAGACATGTTTCTATTGAAGTGTCAAGCAAGGAAACCCTTCAGTTCAGCATGTGCAGACATTTTAAATCCAACATGGCAAATCAAAAACCAGTAGAGGGAAAGTGATCTCATGTTGAAAGAGTTTGAGAAAGTCCTTAACAAATCACAAGTCTTTTGACGTGGGGTGACCAACATGGAGAGAGACAGCTCTCAGAAAGGGAGAGGGAGAGCCAGGACTGGTATATCTTCTAACTAGTGATGGCAAGTAATAAGTACAAATACTCAAGTACTGTACTTAAGTAGAATTTTCAAATATCTGTACTTTTAGAAGCACTTTTTTCTCTGTGTACTTTTTACTTCTACTCATTAGATTTTTAACCAAAATATCAGTACTTCTACTCCTTACTTTTCCCAAAACAGGGTTGTTACTTTTTTCTTTTTTTTCTGCAATGACATGGTAGGACTAGATGTATAGCGTAAATGAGTCAGTAGGGAGCGCTAGTCGGTAATGCACTGAGTACAGTAGCAGTTATTTTCATTTAGTCTCTGGGTGTGCCCTTCAAAAAAAATTATTGTCTGTAAAGTGTTAAGGCACATTTTTTTGTGCATTGTACTTTATACTTTCAAAAATACTTTTGAGTACATTTTAGAGCATGCACTTTTTACTTGCAAAAATACTTTTTGAGTACATTTCTCAGCCTGTACTTTTTACTTTACTTGAATATATATTTGGATCAGTACTTTGTAGTCTTACTTGAGTTTTTTTTTGTATTTTACTTTTTTTGTATTTTACTCTAACAAGTAAAAAAATCCTGGTACTTGGATTTCTAACATGTATCATTACCTTAAGATGCAGTAGACATTGCATAGCAATGACATAGGTGAGGAATTGGCAGTCGTGCATTCCAGAAATTAGCTTCCATTGGTAAAAACCTGTGTTAGGGTTTTCTCCTTTGCAGCTGGCTGTTCAAGGGCTGTTAACAGTGTGTGATTAGCTCAGATTGAACATTAACTTGACAGTGCTGATGTAGGCGGTCGAGCTCAGACAATGGGCAACTTATTGCCCCTCGGGAGCAACCCATTCAGACCCCAATGGGGAGCAGGAGAGAGGATAGTAATATATCTCCTGTTGATTATAACAGGCTGGCTGTAGCTCATTTGAGAGAGAGACGGTTCCCACAACCGGAGTTGAAGACCGAAAGATCGTCAATTCGAAGCCCAGCTCTGACAGGCTCCATGCCGGAATGTCCTTGGGCAAGAAGACACTGAACCCTAAATTCCTCCCAATGGGTCGGGATTGAGCATCATTGTTGTGTGAATGTGTACATCATTTCCTGTTTGGGATTAATAGAGTATTCAAAATGACACAAAAAAGTTTTAAACAACAATTAATCATTTTGAAATGAAATGTGTGGTGATGCTACTGAAAGCAGGAGTTGCCCGGCTTCACATGTTGACATGTTACATGTTCTGATTCTATGCCAATGCCACTTTATAACTCATGTGCTACTTTTATTTTTTGTGTTGACTCATTAACTCATGACTCATTGGTTCATTACCTGTTGATCTTGAGAGAGTTGCTTCATGCCCAACTAAAATGCCATGCGTGTGTACTGCTGTCATGTATATGCAATATGGCAAATTAAAATCCATCTTGAAAAATTGTATACAGATTATTTATTCAAAGTTAATTGAAATCACTATTAACATATTAATAAAAGTGTTGCAGTTTTGATTTTCTTTCTATTTAGTGAGTGTTTGACAATTTATGTATGTGTGTGTGTGTGTGTGTGTGTGTGTGTGTGTGTTTGTGTGTGTGTGTGTGTGCTTGTGTATGGGGGTTTGGTAATTTCTGTGCTTGTGTGTGTGTGTGTATGTGTTTGTTACTTTATGTGTGTCTGTGTGTGTGTGTGTGTTTGTTACTTTATGTGTGTCTGTATGTGTGTGTGTGTGTGTGTGTGTGTGTATCTGTGTGTTTGTTGTACTCACTCATCTTGGGCGTGGCTATGGCTGTAAGGTCCAGGTGGCTGCGGCGATAGTCGTGGTTGCCTGAAGAGATGACAGCACAAAGAGCACACTGTGACTAGGAGGTTACACAGTGGCCCTGCTGGGCAATGTTATATTGATTTCTAAAATGCACTGATAAATCCTTTGGTGTTTTAATGCTGCCTTAGTGCTGTGTCGGGCTCTGTGGACAGCCCGATGTTACCTCGCGAGTCAACAAAGCATCAACGAATGGACTACAGAGACGAAAATAAGTTAAGCCTTTCAACTAGCTGCCATGGAATTCCACATGTCGACTGCATCAAATCAAGATAAATGAATATAAAAAAAGGCACATTTTAAGTTTAAGTAGCTACTTGTAATCCCATTGACTTTTTTAGTTTTGGGGCTGGCTCAGTTCGTAGAGTGGCCGTTCCATTCTCTGGAGTGTTGAAGATCGAAAGGTTGGTGGTTTGAATTCTGGCTGTGACAGTCTCCATACTATATAAATAGATATTGAACCCCAAATTGCAATGGTCTTAGTTGAGCACCTTTGGTGGCAGACATGACCAATTTGTACATAATTTCCCTTTGGGATTACTAGGGTGTTCAAATTGAAAACAAAAAACAAGCTTGTGGCTAGACAGAAGGGCCCTCAAAGAAGCTTAGCCCGAATCCAGGCTTAATCCTGGCTTTGGCATCCCAAAAAGGTACCAACAACGTGGGTCTATCACCTTGGCAAAGGGTGTGCTGAGACTAACCTGCTCCGAGGAAGCAGGCTAACAGAAAAGTATGGTTACGGGGATCAGGCTTAACTGCGACAGACGAGACAACTTAATTCACGCTGCGACCGTATAGCGCTTGTCACCCAACGTACAACGTCATGACAGACTCAGACATTAAAATCCAACCATACTTTATTTTTAATTGTGACGTTTGCCGCTTAAATGGGTTTATTATGATGACACAATTAAAGATTGCCTGCTGTAACAATGAACTCACCGCATCGCTCACAATCCAGTGTATGTGTTCAAATAGAGTGTGTTTAAATATTGTGTAAGTGCAGGAGCCTTACGTCACTTCTCGTTGGCCGGGCTTAGCCTCGCTGATGGTACTCATTTTCGTGTGTACAGACATTTGCGCTTAGTCAAGCCTCACCTTCACAAGCCAAAGTCCAATTTCCCAATCCTTGTTGATGGTACACAAGGCACTTGATCTGAGAGGTCACAGCCTAATTGTTTTTATACTTATTGTACGGGGGTGCTGACCATGGTCCGAAGACAAATGCCTTAAGTGTGTTCAAATTACCTGGCAATAAAATCTAGTAGTAGTCTCGGCCCCTAAGTCTAGAGGTGGCAGTACCAGGATTTCGTACTTGAGTAGAAGTCGGCTGTGCAGCCTTTTAGCCTGGCAAGCCAGAACAAATGAATCATCTACGCATTGCACGCGACTGGAACGATCAATTGGCCTGGATTAATCCGGTGTCAAAAAAGTGTCAATCAAATGAAGTTATCAAATTACAATGACATGGAGGCCCACATCTCGATTCCAACGCTGATTGGACCGCCCGAATTTGGGCCCGTCCCGTCGTGAGCGATGACTCAGATCATGCACATAGTCATGTACATTCTCTACAGCAGGGCTCCGAACTGGTTCAAGGAACGGAAATGGAAACTAAAACCAAAAACGAACAGAATTTTTAGAAATTTTACAAGGAGTGGAAACGGAAACAATTTTTTTTTTTCGTTCTCTATATATTTTAACATATCCTATGTCTGGGAGATATGCAGTTGTGCATCCATCCAACTTTCACTGTCAGTCATCAAGCCCCATGCATCTGGGGCTCCATCTTGTGGACAATATGAGGAACTTGAAGAACGAACAAAATGTTTGCGTTCCGAACCGGTTCAGTTTGTGCTAGAAATCTACTAAGTAAAAAGCAGAGATGGGCAGTAATGCATTACATGTACTCCCTTACAATTTTTTGAGTACTTTTTTACTTTTGGAGTACATTTTTCACAAGTTTCTTTCTACTTTTACTCGAGTAAATTTGAGGTGAAAAAAAATATAAATGCTTTTTCCTGAGATGGCAGCAATTTAGGGAAACCCATTTACTGAAAGTTACTCAGTACTTTCGCTACTTAAGTAACTTTTTGTGTAAAACTTTTTTACTTTTACTTGAGTAACCATTTGGAAGACTACTTTTTACTTGAGTAATATTTTGCAATACAAATAACTTTACTTAACGAAATGTATTTACCATATCTGGTAAAAACCCATCAGTGGAATAAATACTTCTAGAAGTTAATATAATGAAAACTCATCTCAAGAACAGTATTTGTAGTTAGAGTGTCTGTACTTTGTTACGTGCCATCTCTGCCTAACACTGACAAAAAAAGTTCCCATGTGCGCCTTTAAAAATAGACCAGCACGGCATTCACACCACACATCATCATTACCAGCTGGAATGCAGGTGTTGTTGTTGAAAAATACAATGTGTTTGGGGTCATTATGACCAGTGTTGTGCAGAATTATACGGCCCGTGCATAATGACACACATTCAATTGACGAGGCAACAACCGTCCAAAATCTAAATGTCAGCTGCAGCATCCAGCATCTGGCCGTAACTGAAAAGCAATAACACAACAGCGTGCGCACACACACACACACACACACACAAGCACACACACACAAAGTTAAATGATCGGTATCATTTTTAAACAATCAGGCCTCATTTTGAGGGTGAGCTACGACCATTTGCTGGCATTTGGATTCTCAATATCTGATGATATTTCGTTTTGCATCAGCCACCTGCTAGAGTGACATGCTGCCACAAAACCATCATCAAGACAGGGGGAGGAGGAGTTTTGCCCCCGGGTTCTGCACCATTCCAGAACTATTGCAAATTACATCAATGTTTAGATGTAAAAAAATGTGTTTATTGCACCGCGCCATCCTTGATCTTATTCATGGCAACTTGCCGGCCATGAAAAGTTGCAGTCAGTGACGGGATATAGTCTGTATATCGTGAGTATTCTGAATTGCAGGGAATCGGGAAGAGTACGGCATCACCTGAGTTATATGCCGTTTATATTCATGGGTTTCGAGATGCAGCGTTTATGTCAAGCCCATGTGCCCATCTGTCGCTGAAGCCCGTGCTCGGACAAAGACTGCTAATTAAGTAGGATTATCTCACACAGCTCACTTATAGATGGCAGTAAAAAAAGAAGGAGGTGGCAGTCATTTCTCGTTCCCACCGCCGCTTCACTCCCGGCAGCCCATCACTCCTCGGCGGCTGATGGAGACGGTGATTTACAACGGGCGACGGTGCACCCTCTCCCCCTCATCTCCCCACTCTTACCCCGCTTCTTATTACCGAGTGTTTTTAAGACGGCGACATTTTGATTAGTTTGGAACGGTACTAATTAGACACAGAGATTAGTGTGTGCGCCCGAGCCGTTAGCCGGCGGCAGTGAGCGTGGAGAGTGGGACGGAGGTCTGAGGTGGGGGCGGGGTGTTGGT
>OMKY01220191.1:0-13984 GCA_900302395.1 Bregmaceros cantori
CCGGCGAGGAGGACCAGCACGACCGCCGCCGCCGACAGCAGCGGCGGCCGTGCGGGTCTTCTTCTCCTCTTCCCGTTCTGGGGTCGGGGTGGTCGACGTGGCGAGTCGCGTGAGGACTCGACGCGGGCCATGCTGCTTGGAGCGCGGGGGGGAACGCGGTTGGTCCGCCGCTGCAGCAGCTGGTGCTCCGGGCTGCTGTCAGGAGGAAGGGGCGGGGCTTTAGCACCTCCGGAGAGGCTGGGCACCGCAACGGTGTCTAATTTATTACATTTACATTTCTTGCATGAGTAAACCTTAGTGTAAAAACAACTTCAGTAAGATTAAAAAGCACATAACTGGAGTCAAAGTATTTTTAAAAGTAAAAATCGCTAAAGAAAACTATTGCTTAGGTCCAGATATGGGCAGAGTAGCCATAAGAATTACTTAAGTGAAAGTATTGTTACCTCAGCATATGTTGAGGCACACATGTTGTCATATCGCTCTCTCTCTCTCTTAGACAATGTCTCTTTCTCGCTCTCTCTCTCTCTGCCTCTCTTGGTCTCTCTCTCAGCCTCTCTCTCTCTCTCTCGGTCTATCTCTCAGGCGCGCTCTCTTTCTCTCTCCCTCCCTCTTGGTCTCTCTCTCTCGGGCACTCTCACTCTAATTTATTTATGTATTTATTTTTACTGAAAGGTACTCAGTAACTTTGTTACTTAAGTATTTTTTTTGTGGAGTACGTTTTAACTTTTACTTGATTAACTATTTGGAGGACTACTTTTTACTTTTACTTGAGTAATTTTTATGGCTAGTCTGCCCATATCTGCTTATGCTGAAGACTGGAATCGATCTCAGAACAGCTGTGTGCACTGGGAGACTACAGCCATTGAATTACGTGGGGACCTCTGGTAATTACCAATTACCCCGTGACGGAATTAGTAAAAGCTTGTATTTTGCTCAATTTAACAGACATTATGACACATGTGTAGTATTTTCGCTTGCCCACACATGTACGCACATACACAGACGTGTGCGTGTATCAACAAAGTTAAACTAATTCTGATTTCAAACCATTGTTGTGTTTCGCCGAATCACAGTAAGTAACTCGCAGTGGAATTATTACTTTATTATTATTATTATAATCACAGACATCGTGCATTTGCACGTCAAATAAAACTCAAGACGTCCTCCACAATCATTCCGAATTACCAGGGGTCCATAGGTAATACAAGCCCAGTGCGAATTGGGCTTAAGCCACAGGCACAAGAGTGAATGAGGCTGGATGGTCATTCATGGTCTAACCGTGAAATGTTCTGTTGGCTGGATGCATGTATAGATGAAGGTGTTCGGACCGGAGCCGCTGGCTTCTTCCAGACCCTTTGAGGGGAGGTCAGACCCCTACTCCCTAACCCCATATAGTGCACTCACTTATAGTGCACTCAACAGCAACGGCCGAGATTTCAGACACTAGAGTTGGTGGTGAAAATTATTATAAATTACAATTATAAAAAAAATATATAATTATAAAATTAAAAAATATCACAAAAAAATCAAAAGTACTTACACTTATACATTTTTACCGTGCTTGGTCGCTATTTACTCCCGCTGCGCCATTTTTTTTACGTTTAGGTCATTTTTAATACGTCTCGCAATGCATTATGGGTTATGTACATCCGATGCTCACTACTTTTTGCGGTGCATTGTGGGATACTTTCAGTGCACTATATAGGGTACATGGAGAATTCGGACACCCCTACAAAATGGCGTGCGCCCCATATAGTGCACTATATGGGGGATAGGGAGCGATTTCGGACACAGCCAGTGAGAATATTTACATTGGATATTTTATGTTTATGAATACTGTGCATATGTCTGATTCTGCTCAATAAAAGAAATAATGAAATCATTATAGGTGTGTTCTTGGTCTTGCCGAGTCAACAAAAAGTACCTTCCCTTTGTGGAGGAAAATCCATCATCAATATTGACAGATGGAACAGAAAACGCACGTTCATCGACGCACAGAATGCCGAAGCGATGCGCGGTCGACACAGTGAAACAATAGAGAGGCCAGAGACGGACGCGGCCCATCGACCACTGGCTCCATTAGACCCGACGCTGCCCGGCAACAGAATGACTGCCCCAGGGACGCTCGATACACGTCCAAAATAAACCCAGCTAATTAGGAGTTTTTCAACCGGACAGATGTGGTGGCGCATGTGATGCTGTCAGTAACGAACAGGTAAGTTACTGACATGTAACTTGTAGAGTCACGCCTCCATTATCCTGATTGGCTATAAGCTGTGACATCATCCGATGTCTCCTCCCACCAGCTATAAAATCAGTGGCTGTGTCCGAAATCGCTCCCTATCCCCCATATAGTGCACTATATGGGGTGGAAAGAGAGGAAGACAGGTGGAAGGAGAGGAAGACAGGTGGAAGGAGAGGAAGAAAGCGGTGGGGAGATAATATCCAAGAATGGACAAATTGCTGGCTGAGTGGCACCATGCGAGTGGCCGAGGACAGAGAGCGATGGTTGTGGAGTCTTCAGTGGCGCCTTAGCGGTCAGACTACGAGGACAGGGATGGAAATAGCAGGATGCAAAGCCTTCTGTGGCTCCCCAACCGTCAAGACCAACTACGGAAGTGATGCTGATAAACAGTTCTTAACCTGAAATATTACTCAAAAAGATGGTGGATATTGTCTACGGGACTGGAATTAAAATATTGACATTTCCGTGAATTCAACATCGCCATTCATCATCTCACACACGCTCCCATTTCTTGCATTTCAAACAATTTGAAATAAATTATTAACAACGACCAGACTTGAGTGCTGGAGGGGCAACACAAAAAAACAAAAACTTTATTTACATTTCAAAGTTCCTTTTGTTAACAAATATATACTAGTATGTACATATTTGTACAAAAACAGACCGTGTATAATCTCAATTTACAGCCAAAAAGGTGATTCACAGATACCCCCCCCCACAAAAAAAACCAAAAAGAATCACACAATATAAATAACCCAAACATTCCGACGTCCAGTCCATCTGATTATCAAGCCATTTGTGCCAATAATTTAGACACATTATATTTAGATACACATCGCACCTCCAAGTGTGACTCAACTCTGATTTGACAGCGGCCCGATTTACAAGTGACTACCAAGTTACAAGACTAAAAACATCTTACAACTATTTTGATCATAGATAACTCTCCCATTTTTAATGACAATTAATAGTCGTCATTAAGTTTGAAAAATATTGCAACAGGTCAATTATTGCTAACATTTATTTTCTAACACATTGGGTTTTCACCATAGCCTATAATATATACATTATATATATTATATACAGTGTATGGTTTCCACCCAAGCTTACGTGTTGTCTTTATTGTATAAGGGACAAGACACTGGGAATGGCGACTAGCAGTGGGAAGAAGAAATATGAAACAAGTTTAAGCGGAAGATGGGCCAAACAAGGAAACTAGTAATCCCTTGCGATGAATCGATTATCAAATTAGTTGGCGATTATTTTAGTTGGCGACTTCAATGATCGATCATCATTGATTAATCGGTTGCAGCTGTAATTAGAACTGTTGAAATAGATTGATTTACAGCATTCAAAAAAAAGGTGTCATGGGGTCCACGTTGGCCGAGTGGTTATGGACACCGCACCTAACGCGACTCCATTCATGTTAGTGGCGCTGTGTCTACCGCAGCGTCCACAGTGTCGCGAGTTCGACTACGCTCGTCGACTTGTCTGCAATGTCTACCCCCGATCTCTTCAACCCAGTTTCCGACTAATCCTATCCAATAAAGATGGAAAAACGGTGCTGACACCGGAAAAAATAACAAAACAAAAAAAAGGTGTCATATGCTTGTTCTAAATCTCTGGAGAGATGTGTATATCACGCTATATCGCGCTGTGAGGATTCTAACGAGAAGCAAACCGAGATCTACAGTCTACGGACGAGGAAGTACCAGAGGAAGGAGAGGTGTTAACTTCTTGTTAAGAAGGCATGGCGTGTTTTTTTTTAATTTCTGGAGTTGTACACAACTAAAATAAAAAAACACACGACCAGGGGGCCGTCGATGGCGATGTGGTTAAAGACACTGAACCCAAGGACGACCCTCATTCATGGTAATGACGCTGCGGCTTAGTTCGCAGCATCCGTAGTGCTGCAAGTTCTACTCCCCTTGCCTGCTTTTCTGCAATGTCTACCCCGATCTCTTCATTCCCCCTTTTCTGACTAATCCTGTCGATTAAAGATGGAAAAACGTCTTGGACGCTGGAAAATAACTTAAACACACACACAACTAAATACACAGCTGAATAATTTAACATCTAAAGTGACCCATCCCATGTCAAGTTCCACATGTAAAGATTAGGTCGGAATGAACATCTCAAGCAGTTTCCAGTGCACTGCGGAAGTGACTTGATCGGAGTCAACTCATTTTGCAGAACAACACATTTCAAAAGAGATTCCGTCCACTCTCAAATCAGATCCGAGTCAGGTCAGAGGTTTCTACAACTTAAGCTGGCTTCAAATGTGTTGTACATATATTCAACTTGCTGGCATTAGATACTGTGGGCGTCTTTCAATGCTTGAATAACTATCTGTGCCACACAATTAGAGATGTTTGAAGGTCCAACATATATGGTTTGAACATATCTAAGGCTATCAATATAGTCTATGATGATAAAATAATTCTTTTCATTTAATAATGTTTTAACTTTGATTACCAGGTCCATTTTGAGACTCCCATATAGAATCTTATATATGTATATAGTCTTATATAGTCTATGTTGTCTAAGTCGGTCGTCGGTGGGTGGGGTTAAAGATGGCCACCATTCATAGAAATGGCGCTGTGGTTTAGATAACAGCATCTGCAGTGACGCAAGTTCTACTCCCATTGCAGGCTTTTCTGCGATGTCTACGCCCGCGTTCCCGACTAATACTTTCAATAAAGAAGGAAAATGTCGTTTTTCAAGTTAACAACCCCTCTCTAAACACATACAGCATGAGATTGTACAGTGAGTATTTCCAGATTTTCCAATTAAAGCAAACATGCACACGATACATTCAAAAGGTTGTTATTTTTGCAGTGTAGAAGCCCCTCCCATCTCCCCCCCCCACACACACACCCAGACCCCACACCCGGCAGAACACTGCCCCTCAATGTTATAGGACAGATTTTAATATGGAATTTACTCACCCTGTGCAGTTTTGGTGCTACCCGGAGTACCATATCCCCATATTCACCATGACCAATGCAAGGATGGATATTGCCGATTTCAATAAAGATGTATTCAGAATATACCAAATTATGTGAAAACTGACACGTTGTGGAATTAGCATCAAGCACAAGCAATTCGAAGACTTTGGTGATTAGCTTCACTACTCTGTAAAATAAGTTGGATATTCAACTACTCGTGTGCACATTTGAAAAGATGGTTGGAAGAACAGATTTTGAAATAAGTTTGCGGTGAATCACCCCGTGTTAAGGCTGCACAATTAATTAAACTTTAATTGGAATTGCGACTCTGGAACGATTATGAATGATTGAAACATTTTGATTTTTTTATTTTACTAAAATGAATAATTATATTTTACATTTATTTTGTTTATACCTTACATAGTAACACTAAGCTAAGTTTATACTTTTGCCTTTATTCTATAATGATTATATTTCAGTTTTAATTTTGTTTATTCCTTACACAGCACATTCTAGTTAGATTTAATTTTGTGACTTGATTGGCATTCTGTTCCATCAAATTCAGACTCTCCTTTATCATCAGAAAAAAAACAACGCTTGTTTCCACCAGTTTCCATTCTTTAGTTATAGCCTCCAGAACAGGGGTGGGTATCACTCAACTTTCTCACAAAATCATGACGCAAATAATCGTTCTTACAACTTTTATCTTCAGAACTGTGCAGCCCTAACAGGTATTTAACAAAACCATGAGGAACATGAGGAAATAAACTCCACCACAGCAGGCGGAGTTTATTCTCCCGTGTCGAATCCCCCCCTCCCCCACCGGTTCGGAGCCCTGCGTGTCTGCGTAGGTTTCCTCCAGAGACTTGGTTTCCCCCGCCACCGGGGGATTCGACACGTACACTTGCCACCGTTTATTCACCGCAGCTCGGACGCTCCATCAGGCGTATCCGTAAGGCAGAGAGATAGAGGCGAGATGGTAGGCTACATCATTAAATAGAAATCCCCCTCTCGTTGAGTAAGGAGTTGAGAGAGAGACAAAGGGAGACATTGTATTGAACGAGGAAGGAGAAGAGAGGGAGGGGAGGGGGTGTAAAAACTGTGGACCAGGCACTTTGCTGACCGGAGGAGCTGGAGTTGGTGACGCACAGACTGATGGCGAGTGGATGTTGCTGTCCACGCGGAGCGCTACATTCCCATGTGGACAGCAGTCACCCATTAAGACCGTTAATGCCATGATGTCAGTGTGTGGGAAAAAACCTCACACACACACTGGAGGTCACGCCGGGCAAGACAGTGGAGGGAAGAAAAAAAGAAACCGTTGCTATTGTTTAAACATCATCCTTGTGTTGTCTTTCCTGATTTCAATAATATTAATTTAAGACTTCTATACATCTTATTGCCGTTATCGCTTCACATTTCTCGTTGTGCTTTTAGATTCAACTCTTAGTACGTTTTCCTTTTAATTACAAAACAAGTTAAAAATATTTTCTTGCATGGTAATATATACACACAGATAAACACCTATATTTACTCCAATCTAGTCGTCAATAAATACTACATTTGGGGAGGAACTGGGAGGGATTTAGAAAACATTGGAATAATAATAATAGCATGTTATCATCTCGACACATGTTACCGCATCATGTTCGTTACTCATTGCTCTGTCGTTTGTTTTTTTAAGTGGGCAGCCATAAGGTTAGCAGCGACCGATCATCTGTTCTCTCGTGGAACCGAGTCTCGTCTGTAGAGGTAATGCTTGCAACAAACAGGAAGGCATCTTGGAGATTTGTGTGTGTGTGTGTGATGATGCGCTGGCCAGTCACAGACAGAACTTACACAGAAGTCTGCGCTGTGTTCCGATCGAATCGGGACCGAATTCAATCGTTCCGGCATCATTCACATGCTGAGCTGCGGCGAGCCCAGGCGTCACACGCGTTTCAGCGAACCGGCGATGCGACTCGGACTCCGTCCGAAGGCAGGCGGTCGGTGAGTGGGTATTGCATGGCCACGTTCCTTTTAAAAATCAGACACCAGCGGGGCGACCGGCGAGCGTTCTTGTAGTACCAGTGTCTTGATCTGTGCGTTTTCAGACACGCTCCAAGAAGCTGTTCTCTGGCCCCGGAGAGCCTGTGGAGTGACCCCCCCATCCCGTTTCTGTTTATGTACCAGTGCCACATCAGGCGAATGGAATGTAGCGTTTCCTGCACGCTCCCGAGAAGACTCCCGGAACGTTCCGAAGCATTTCACAGAGTTTGGGGGAGGTGGTTGGGTCAGGAGAGCGCGTCTTGCGCGGCTCTCCTCTGGTAGATGTTGGCCAGAACGTCGGCCGTGTCTCTGAGCAGCATGTCGAAGATGCTGTCGGCCAGCTGCATCTTCACGCAGAGTTCGTCCTCGTCGTAGTTTACCCACTGAGCCTCCTCCTCGTGGAGCTCCTGTACCTACGGACACACCAAACACATGGAGTGAACATGCTGAAAACACAGCGACATTTGACAGACTACGACGGAGGGTTGTCAGAACGGCTCCCCTACCCTCCATTCAGAACAGGACGAGGAACCGGGCCAGGAACATCGTAGTGGACCCCCTCGCGCCACCTTTTCTCCCCCATTCCCTCGGGAAGGCGCTACAGAGCACTGCGTATTAAGGCTTCTAGACTGAGAAACAGTTTCTTCCCACACACAGTGACGCTACTGAATGCAGGGGGTAGCCCTTGACATGTTAAAAGCTGGACATAAGTTATTAAGTGACATTGGCATTGAATCAAAACTTGTCTTTTTGTGTTGACTTGTTGATCTTGAGTTATTTCATGCCCAACAAAAATTCCATGTGTACTGCCGTCATGTGTGTACAATATGGCAAATTAAAATTAATCTTGAATCTCAGAGTTCAATATCGCTTGGTAAAAAGGTAGTCAAGTGTGCGGGTGTTTTATATGAACGACTTTCTAATCGTCGCCTGACCGCAGTGGAGACAATGGATTGTACAATCTCTCTCCAGAAGTTACGTTCCACCATCGCAGGTTTCATCCAGCAGAGATGAAAAATTAACTTTTTATTTCAATGTGAACTGAATGCGTACCAAGATGTGGTCGACTCGGTCTCGTTTCTTGCGTCCAAACTTAAGCATCTTCTGCCAGTCACTCTTGTGGTGCGGGTCCTTCCTTAGTCCGTACAGCTTCAACACCTTGGCTGATACGTACTCCTGGAGGGCAGAGGACACAGGTCAGCAATTAATCCATTATTAATCAATTCATTTGATAATCGATTAATGATTTCATTGTTCGGTCCATCCTATGCTCAAATGCCACACAGCAAAAAATAACGAGCTAAGCAAGCCAGAACAAATTAATCGTACATACATCGCACATGTTTAGAACGATCATTTGGTCTGGAGTAAGCAGGTTCGTAAGAAGGTCAATCAAATGAAGTCATTATATCACAGCGCAGTAGGAGTGACAAGTGGCGTGGAGACCCACGTTTCGAGTCGAACAAAACCAACCTTAACAGGGCGCCGAGCGGAGAAGGCAATCTGATTTATTTAGTAGTACCTGAACAGAAGCCAAGTTAAACCCAAGATCTTAGAGGGTCAGTAGTACCTGAACAGAAGCCAAGTTAAACCCAAGATGTTAGACGGTCAGTAGTACCTGAACAGAAGCCAGACTGCCGGGGGTCTTGACACTGTGGGAGTGGCAGGTGTTGGTCCGGCGTGTTCTGATCCAGGGAGGCTGCTGAGCATCAGGGTCCTCTCCATACAGCTCCAACAGAACCTCCCAGGTGAAGTCATACACGCCCTGCACACGCAACCACAAACAACATACTTTACGGCCGTTGTTCACCATACCAACACTGGCTGGGTTCCAATTGCCGTACTTTGCAGAGTGCACTCCATTTTGTGCACTACACACTCCATGAAAAGTGTGCACATTTTCAGCAGAGAAGTGTTGTCCCAGTAGACTTGGGCAATATTGGAATTTGTATATGCACAATATTGTCCCTAGAAAATATTGTGATTTACGCTCATATCGTCCAAAATAAGTAAATAAACAAAAAAGCCTTATTAGCGTAATTTCTGCCTTGCCTGCAGTGTGCACTAATCGAACTTTAAAGAACACGAACTTTAGACAACTAGATTTTAAAACTTTGGATTCATTCAGACATCGCAGATAGATTCTGAGGATGCTGACGTTTTCTTTATATTTGTTGTTGCCGTTTCATTAAAACAATGTTGTGACTGTATATGAGAGAAGCCGATCTCTCTCATACACTCTCTCGCTCGCACTCGATTCAACAAAGTGTTTTAAAGGAAGAACATCAGCGAATGTGGAGGTGGCAAACTTGGGGCTTGAGTGGAAACTTTGAGAGCGATGGAAATTTCCCTTCGCCTAAAGACGAATGTGTTTGAATTGCATCAAACATGCCAGTTCTCTCACACCACACTAGCTGCTGTGACCGCGGTGAACACCAATACACCGAAAATACAATGAGTTTATCTTTTGGGTTGAGTCCAGCCCATCCAACTCACCCACGAGTCCACAACACAACGCAGTGATGCGTTATTTACCGGGGATGGGGGTATGGCGTTTGACGATTCCATCGGGATCAACAACAGCCGTGCCGGCTTTTAAGATTTTGGCGATTTAACGATTTCTCAAAAATACGTACAATGTCAAATCATGACGACCAAAAATCGACAACTGGGAACAAGTGGGAATTTCCTGCAAATGGACACGTGCCTTATTTCGTTGGTCAACAGCCACCTGACAAGTTAGGTTGGGAGTAGCGCAACTGCCAAAGGACAAACAACAAATAGGGAACGAGGCAATGGAAAGGTAAGTGGACAACAGGCACTCGGAACCCTAAGCACTAGGACACCTCCACTGGTTTTAGTCGCCGTCATATCTACAGTAATTGTCAAGCTGGTTGAGAGCTAGAGAGAAGTTGCTTTATGCACTTGGGGTTCATTTAATTTCACAGGAGGAGTTGTTACGTTATACCATGTAGGACAGCCACCCATCCTCCATCCACTTCACTGGCTCCCCACACAACAGCGTATTCAACTTAAGATCCTGCTCACCACCTATGAAGCCCTGCACAACCTCGCCCCCTCATACCTCTCTGACCGCCTCCTCCTCCGCTACTCCCCCACCCGCCAAATACCGAACCCTGGGGGACAGGGCTTTTCTGGAACTCCCTGCCCCTCGCCATCCACAACTCCGACTCACTCCCATCATTTAAAAGCCACCTAAAAACCCACTTGTTCAAGATAGCCTTTGACAATTAATCTGCTTTCCCCGGTTCCTCCCTTCCCTTTGTCTTCAGTTTTGGTGCTTATTTTATTTGGGTTTTTGTTTTTCTTTTTACCTTAGTTCCTTAGCTTTCTCTTATCTGTAAAGCGTTTTTGGGTGTCTAGAAAAGCGCTATATAAAACATATGTATTAATAATAACAATAATAATAATAATAATAATAATAATAATAATCATCATCATAATAATAATAATAATAATACATATCCCCCTCTCACCTGTCTGTAGCTGCGGATGCAGACAGCCTCCAGGTCCTGTCCGTCCACCTCCTCTTTGCCCAGGTACTCCACGGAGGGCTGGGGCGTGGCCCGTCCAGCAAGGGTGGGCGCGGTACCCAGGCCGCACTCCTCCCAGATCTCGCGGGTGGCGGCGTGCACCAGCCGCTCCACCTCGGTGGCCGAGTGGGGGACCACCATGGCCGGCTGCTCCGGGAGTTTGGGGAGGAGCAGGGGCTGTAGAGGGAGGTGTTCAGGCCTCGACGCGCCAGGCTTCGACTCGCACTTCCTGCTCTCACCTGCAGAGACACAGTGGAAAGTTTAATACTGATGCAGTGGTTAGCACACAGCAACCAACTACACGTATGCATTCATTGCCGACTTCCAGGACTTTAGGATTCAACGGTTAGGTTAGGAATTGTGGGCTAGGGGTTTAGGAGGGACCTTAGAATAAGCGGATCGTTTTTGGGATTCGCATTTTACATCACTGCACCAATGCAAACCGTTGTGTTGTTTTGTTTCCTCTATTGCACACTCACCCTCTTCCTCGCGGTCGCGGAGCCGCTGTTGTTCTCGACGTGACTTGAGACCAAAGTCCTCCTCGAACCAGTCCTCCTGGTCGTCCCCCAGGTCCAACAACTCCCGGGTCAGCTCCAGCTCGGCCAGTCGCTTAGCCAGCTCCTCCTGACCACTAGCCCCCAGAACCGGACTCTCCTGGGACACACACACACAGTTAGAACATCACAGAACCACACAGAGCAATAAATCCTGGGACACACACAAGAAATTTGGGCCAAATCCATCCACCCGGTCAGGGGTTATGGACCAAACAAAAACCTTCAACACTTCTTGAAGTGCACTCCCTTTCATGCACTTTATACCAGCAGAGAAACAGAGAAGTGCACTTCCAACTTTCACCCGATACACTAAAAAGTAACCTCATACGTCAATTGTGGTTCATATCGCATTACTGCAACAGTTCACTATAAAATAAATGAAATCCAAATGAAAACTCACATTTACACAACGTTGAAGCCATCACAACAGCACTTCGGTCGCTATCCTACGCAGTCAAAATAGCACCCAAGAGTGCATCAAGTGTCCATTGCCACACACTTCGAATTTTGGCCGTTCACAGTGCACCATCCGGGTACTTGTGGCGCACTACATTTTGCCACTTTTTAATCGGAACAGCACTATGCACTCCAACGAAGTGCCAGTGATCACTGGCTAGTGATCTCAACTAACGATTATTTTGATAATCGATTAAGCAGCCATTTTACTAGCGTTTAATCGATTCATTTTTCCTTTAAAATCGCAACAATTATTAACATTAATAATGATTTATGAAACACTATTGAAAGTTTGCAATGTTAAAGTTACAAACATTCTGCTGTTTCGCTATCTCCATTTTATAGTAATAGCATGAAAAAGACTACTCCTACAGGCTAAATTATAACAAATTGGGCTTTCACGCAAGCTTACGTGTGGTCTTTATTGTATTGGGGCCTTGACACTAGAAAAATCGCATTGGGAACAACATATATTCAACACGTTTGAGCAAAGACTAGGCCAAACCATGAAACGATTAATTGTTGCCGATTAATCGATTATCAAATTAGTTGGCGATTATTTCAATAATCAATTATCATCGATTAATCGGTTGCAGCACTAATCTGAACAGACTGACAACATGGTAGTGGACAAGCAACCCAGACAAGGCCAACATTGGGTTCTGTATCCAAACATCGGGGACCTTTGGATTCCCCCAGCGTGATAACAGCAGCCAAGTGGGTCAAATAAACACACGGTGAGATCCAATCAATCATTGATCAGTGTGCCGCAGTAGCTCAGTCTGTTAAAGACAGTGCACTGCAAAGCGCACACATGCCGCAATACTGCCGATAGTCGTGGGTTTGCTTTCCCTAACCGACAGCTGCATGTCTCCTCCCGCCTTCTTTGTCGCTTTCCAACTATCAAAACTATCACAGCAAGCAAGATATTGCCAAAACAGAGCTACTATTTTGCTGATTTTCTTCACACTCATGTTTAATAATATTAATCATATTTTGGATTTTCTGAAACGGTCAAGTAATATACATTTGTGTAGACTAGTGGTCTCAGCAAAAGAAAAATGCTAAATTCAACAAAGATTTGATTCCCTGGCAATTAATCAATTATTGCATTTAATGCATTAGTTGTCAATTCATTTCATTATCGTTGCCCCCTCTACTTGAAACTCACATTCCTATCAGCGATGAACGACTCACCCCAAAGCACGGAAATAGCTGACCGTGTCCTTTGGTTTGGAAACAAACTCCCCAAGTCATTTCCAGGAGACATTTCTAGCCGTACAGTCATAACCATCAGAACCCCAGTCAACTAGACAGAAACAAGCTCTTGGAGGCAAGGGACAGCACACAAAATGGGACAGCACTGTGTATAAACATTAAGCAAGCTATATGACATCACATATATCTGCATTCAAACCGTTGCCAAAACACACTGTATCTACACGATAAAAGAATTCAGGCTGTGTTGTTTTGTTCAAGGCTGTCAAGTCTTCTTCTTCTTGTCGTTTAACGGCGGTTTATAAGTTTATAAGAAGAGCTATTTCAGATCTCCTAAGTGCAAACAGAGTAGGCTGTGAAAGCAGCTTGCTCTGGAATTTTTGTAAAACCGGCGTGAATGACCTGCTTATTCAAGTGTCGATCGCCGTTAAACGGCAAGAAGAAGAAGAAGAATGGTTTCATAGGCTGTGTGGCACTCCTGTAATTGATATGCATCTGCTTGATGGTGGTGATTGTGACAGAACATAAGTATTGTGCTGCTCAGCAGATACACAACAGATCGACGACAAGCGATGAATCTGTTCCATCAAAGAAAGAAGGAAAGAGAAAAACGAGGAAAGTCAGAGGATGATCCCTCTGTATTTGAAGATGGTAGCGATGAGAAGAGCATTGGTGCTACTGATGACCAACAGAGGTACTCAATTGTGGAAGAGAGTGCCAGGGATGATACTACTGCTGTAGGCTCATCGCAGATGAGAGCAACCAAAGTTAATGAGATCTCTGCTATACGACCTGGCCCAAAAGGAGTGGTGAGAAGAGTGGACTATGGCTGCGTATTAGACGATATAGCAAAGTTTAATCCCAATGTGAGGACGGCAAAATGGATGATGGTGTGGAGGGAGGGCAGGCAAGTTCCGACTCGGAGTGTCATCCTAGAGTTTGATGTGCCTGTACTTCCCAACCAAATTCACATTCCAG
>OMKY01220200.1:0-10448 GCA_900302395.1 Bregmaceros cantori
ATGTAAGTAATCTCTTACTTTACTTTCAATTATTACATTTAAATCAAAATAATAATTGCAATGATTTTATTATGATTTAAGTAAGTAAGTATGTAAGTAATCCAAAAGTAATAATAAGGAATTACTTTTGAATATAGCTAAAACATTTCAATAGATAACATAAGGTTGGGAAGGGTTTACTTTTTAGAAATACATTTGAATCGAATGATTTCTAACCAATTCATTTCTAAAAAGCAGCAGTTCAACTCATAATGTAGCCTGAAATCTTGAATTTAATACATGAAACATTTGGAACACATGAAGTTATTCATTGGAATTCTTAAATTACAACTTTTTAAGTAATCCAAAAGTAATCCGAGATTGCATTTGTGATACTTTAAATAGCCGCAATTAAATCCTGTATTCATTTAATGTGTTTTGTTTCTTCTTAATGTATTAATTCAGGATAATTGCAGACTGCAGTTAATATAAGTTCATTTGTTAGAAATTATTTGATTCAAGCTTTTTCCCCAAAAAAACAAAGTAAACCTTTCCAAGCCTTGGTTACACATAGCAGTTTGGTATGAGCGCATTAAAGACTGGACGTTATGCTCAGATAAGCACATCAAAGACAATCATTAACATGTGAATGCAGTGGACGAAGCCACCATACATGTTTTAATAGAATACGGTTCCAAGACATCCCACGGAGTTCAACGTTTGCAACCCGGTGACAGAAATGAAAATGGAATAAACAGAAGTGAAACCTAAACTAAAACGCAATAAAATACGCGATGCCGATCTGACAGTGCGGTGGGGGCGAGGGAGAAACAGACAGACATGTATGCGCACAAAACACAAGAGAGCGATTCATGCACATGATTAGAAATACATCTTCTATTCAGTGCGCGTTTGGGCACAATTCACTTAATTTGTTAGATCGTGTTTGAAACGGGTACACTGCGCTGAAAATGGCGCGACAATCTAAAGTTACGCGACCCGAGACGTATGTTCTCACCTGCTCTGCTGCTGCGTGATCTCTGATGGTTAGAAGAATCTGTCAAAGTTGTGCGTCAAACGACAGCACTCAGTATATCTACACAAACAGCATGAAGCGACATTTCTCTGTTGCTGAAAAAAATGTGGAATTAAAGACAAAGTCAGCACGGGCGTTTTCTGTCCGTGCTGGCTGGGCGCATCCGGTTGCCATGGAAACCAAAAAAGACGCCGCGTGTCCACAACACCAAGCGGTCAGAGATCGACCGGGCGCTCCGTTGGTGTGTTGTGCACTTGTTAAAGGCTTCTGGACTTGTTACGCTAAATTGTAACTTTCACTCAAACAATTTATAGATCACGATTTGTCGAAGTTGAAAGTTTAAAAAATGATGATGATTGTAATCACTTTAACCAGCTAAATGTAACTAATTTAGACTAGATTTTTAAATGTAGTAGTAATGAACTAGTTACTTTTTCCTGTAGTTTTTGGCAACTGTTTCCTTAGGTTGTGTGTCCTTTTTTGAATAGAAGGTGGCCTATACCATTATTATATTCAGATGGGTGCATCAAAAAGAATAATCCGATTACAGTAAGATATTCAAATACTAACTGAAGTTCCTATAATATGTCATCTGAATTACCCATACTCGCACTGTCCCTGACTCTGCCCACCCAATGTTTCCTACCGGCACACATCACGTTATCCCTCACCAGAGCTGGACATTTGGCGGATCAAGCATATTCCGCCAGGCCCTCATACTTTTTGGGCTTCCTTAGGTGTGTCATGTAAAATAAATAAATAATAATACAATTTCAACATATTTCATTTTCTTTAAGCAGTAATTCCACAGATGTACGTACACAAGCACATTATAACAGCTTAAAAACATAGCACTCATATTTACTTATAGACATAGCTGCCTCCTTGACTGTGCTGTTTGCCATTTAAGCTTGTTTCGTAACTGACGATGTCCCTTAATTTTCACGGGTCTGTGATAGATTGGTGAGTCAATCAAGAAAACACTTTGTCAGCGTCATTCCATAGCTATAGTGTCGCTAGTGCACAGTGTCCCATCGGTCGCACACTGTGTTCTTGGGTGTGGCTAAGGAATCACCCGGGCCACTTTCAGTGCACTGGACAAATTTTGGATAATTTTGGACAGCGCCCAAACGCACTAAAAATAGTGCACAAGTGCGCCATTTGAGACGCAGCACGGGTAGGTCAGGTCGACGCCCAATGCAGCAGACATCTGGCACCTATTCATTCAATTTCAATGGTTCCTGGGTGGGTGTCACAGAGAGGGCGTGCCAGATGGACAGCAGACCAGGTACTGCAACTTGGCCAAAAAGATAGATAGAAACTCAAAGAAAAAAAGCCAAGATCCAAGACCTGTTCCACCACATGACTTTTCACCCCGCTTCCCTTGGGAGATGCTACAAGGCGCTACTAAAGATGGCTAGACTGAAAAGTGTTCTTCCCTTGATGCTGTTGCTGCATGCCACAATGGTGATTCATACAACAAATTAACAAATTATTTTACAGAAACTATTTCAACGGCAGTAATGAAGAGCACTTCAAGACCCAAAACAGTCATCGCAACACCGCCAGTTTCTGCTTTTTCCTCAAATTGTTTTTCCTCTGAATGGTGCCAGTTTGAAAAAAATAAAAATACCAAATACAAACAATACAAGAAACATTTTTAATATATTTTTTACACACACACACACACACACAGCTCCAACAGACTTACAGTTCAACTCAACAGTCTTCTTCCAGAATTGAACAACATTTACAATAATTTACAATTAAGGTAAAGGTACAAACAACAAATGAAACAATTTGAAAAGCAAATAAACCACTGTGGGATCATTGAAAGGCAGAATCGTCACACTTGACGGAAAGTCAATGAAAACAAATGGTTGAAACCCAATGTTCAATAAAAGTTTATAATGATAAACAAAACAAAAAAAAACTCGCCCAAAAGTGTCGCCCAGTGAAGCCTGTGTTCCGGTTTGCAGTTCATACATGCAATGATTTACTCATCTGAACACCACAGCATCACTAATCAGCACCCCAATCTGAAAGAGAATGGGCCAGTCAGAGCGGGTTCTGCAGTTTGGTATGTGACGCTGGGATAGGGAGGTTTTTTTCCTCTTTTTGATTAGCTGACTTTGATTGTTGGAATTTACACTTCTGCTGATGCTGTGAAAACAGACGAGCCCAACGGCAGATTTTTCATATAGGAGTGACTTTGC
The DNA here is from genome assembly GCA_900302395.1 of Bregmaceros cantori. NCBI lineage: Eukaryota > Metazoa > Chordata > Actinopteri > Gadiformes > Bregmacerotidae > Bregmaceros > Bregmaceros cantori. Next base: position 3,232 of record OMKY01220200.1, read on the forward strand.
ATTAGAATCTACTCTTTTGGCAACCATTACCTCCTCCTCGCCGATGATAGAGGCCAGGATACTGGCCCAAAGATGTATTGTATTTTTAGTGTATTCTGTATACACTAAAAACGTTATAATTTATTTTGATGAGATTGTCGTCATGCGCCACATCTGCCATGCGCTGTGGTCACGGTTCAAACTGTTTGATAGACACCATATCCTTGGAGCGTGTTCCAGAGAAATTTTCTGGTGTGGTGATGGTTAGCAATGCTTCTCTCCAATGACAGAGTGTTGACTGAAGGTGGAGAACAGGTAACAGGTAACCCAGGCTTTGGAAATAAAAGCTTTGGATTGAGAAGTACCATAGCTGAGTGGACTGGATGGCAGCTTCAGTCCAATTTTAGGATTCACTCAACTTTCTTGGATGACTAGCTCAATGTTTCAAATGTAAAAAAAGAAAATGCAATAGGCGTTGTGAAAGGTCTACCAGCAGAGCACGGTTCAACATTTCATTAGTAAAGTCCTTTTTTTTTTTTTTTACAGTTTTACTGTGCTTTTAAACCGCACAACGCCAGATTACTGCGTGCTCAGACAGTATGCCACACCATGTCAAAGATTCACACAATCCCCCCCCCCCTCAGATCTCTCTCTCTAGTCATCCATTATAATATGCAAACATCTAGTTAGGACAGGAAAATTTGTAAAAAAAAAAAAAAAAAGAAATCAGGGAAAGACTTTTGTGTCATTAACAGTAGCGCAGCATACATATGCTAACTGTGCAGTGTGCACATCGTCAAAGCAATTGCCGTGCTGAACAGGTGCCGTGGCATAGCAATACTGGTCAGCTGTGATCGGTTACCGAGCCACAAATATTGGTGTTGAGCCACAAAAGATAGCTGCCACAAGGTGAATTGCCAAGAGAAGTGCTTTTTCCCCATATGCAGGTAACTTGTAGCGTCGCATACTGCCGGATACGGGTCACTTCGTCACAAAGTCGTTTAGTCACGTGGCATTATGGGTTAACCCTAAGTCTAGACCTAGCCCCAACCCTGAACCTAACCTCTCCCCAGAACCCCAAATCCTGACGTTTGAGACGAAACAACCTGCTCCCCGTACTTTCATTTGGCAATGTCTTGCCTCATGACTGTTGTAGGGCATGCTGTCAGAACGCACAAGTCACAAACTCAATCCTTACATTCATGACAACACGTCAGATTTACATGACTTGGCCATCAAAGGGCATATTTTAACTCTCAGTGTCAACCAATTGTACCAAGTCATGAAAAGGCTTGTTACTAAAGACGTCAAACGCCATTTTTAAAGGAATGGAAACACAATTTAGAAGTAAATAAGAATACTGGGGATCCACTTATTTATGAAGTTATATTTTAGATATTATCTGACCTAATAATGTAGAATGTGTAATGAGATTCCTGGAATTGGTAGCACTTTTATATTGTCCAGAACTCCCAGAGTGAGCATGCAATTACAGCCATTTTTACAAGAGACATGGCAACATAATTGATAGAGAAAAATTTGGCAGCAAAGGTTCAACCTCATTGTATTACAACGTTGAGTTATAACCAAATTTATTGTTTGTTAACAGTATTGCACATTTTTGGGGATGTAACTGTAAGGGATTACAGTTTAAAAGTAACATCCATATATAATATGACTTGATGACTTCTCGTTTAAAAAAAAAATCATCTGAGCATGATAATCTGATTTTGATTCCAAATTGATTAAAATTGACATAAAAAATGGCTTGCCATGGTAGGCACGGAAAGGAGGAAGAATGATGCAAAAAAATAGAAGTTACAACTTTTGATAGTTTTTCAGCAAGCAACTTTACGTCCAGTCTACTGAGAACACCTTCTCCCAGCGTGAGCTCCTGAAAACCATCTTCATCTGCTCAAAACCAGCTGATCAAATCCCCTGGCTGGTGTGTTGAAGGTTCGGGGCAGGCGAGTCTTCTCATGAGTCCATCTAATTTGAGGAGTGAAGGGGTCACCTGACCAGGTGTGCAGTCAGCCAGTATATGATGATGGGCTGGAAGGCCGCCGTCGCAACCGTGATGTAGAGACGGAAGTGAGGCTTGGAGCTCGCACCAGCGCCCATCGAGTCTGCTGACAGCGAAGACAGGATCTTCATCTTCAGAGAGCGCACCTGGGAGGAATGAGCGATACTTTATTTACCTGCAGGGTCACAAATTCGAATCCCCGGTGGGTCGCTGGACGAAGTAGCAGAGTGAGGTTGGGGCGCAACAGATATTCCATCAAAAAAACAAAAGGGCAAATAAGAAGTGACCTGGGGTGAGTCTGCGCGTTATACTTGTGGTTTACAAATGAAGTACTGGTTACATCATGAACTGTGTGAAAATTGTGGAAAACTATGAGGTTAAAAACGATTTCACCCGCTTATCTCCGCACGCGATAGATGATTCAGCGAGACAACAGAGAGATACACTAATAACACAGCTATAACAACCCCAACAATATGAACAGACACATGAATGGGAGATGAAAAGCCATCAAGGGGAAAGAGGCTCAGCAGATCTATATGTCATCATTGTACAATTGTCCTAGGGTCCTAAAGGACCTCCTAGAATGTTCAGTTTTGCAAGCATCCATATTGTGAGACAGCATCCATATTTGTGAGACAGTAATATTGGATTTTGAGATATTTTCAGTGGGCAACATCCTGATGGGGGAAAAAAAAGAAGCTCTCCCAACCCTAGTCGTTACGTACCATGAAGTACATGAGTGCACACGATGACCAGGCTAGGGCCACGTAGTAGCCATCATTGCCGAACAGCAGACCACTCAGCAAGGTGACGATCATCCTGCACACAGAACACAGCAGGCAGTACACGCCACAATCAGGCAGAGCGTGGGAGAACGTTTTGCTATGGACAACATTTTAGAGCTGCAAACGAAATTGGGTAATCGATGGTAAATCTTTAGTTGGCAACTAATTCGATAACCAATTAAAATCGACAGTGATGACTGGTGTCATCATTTAGTCTGGCATTGTGTTGGACTAGACTCTTAACTCATTCAGTGCCAAAGACGTGTTACCACATTTTTTTTAATGTACCGATACTGATTGGGTGCAGTACCTCTATCGTCATACACCATCTCTGGGGTGTATAGGGAACGCATAGCAGCGTATACTGCCGCCTAGTGTCCACTGTCTGCATTGCAGCCGTATTTACAGAAGATTTGGATATACAGTAAATCAGCTTTTTTATTGATACCCACCCCTGTTCTGGAGGCTATAACTCAAGAATGGAAAGCCTGAAGTTTTTAGTATTTTGGTAAAGAACGTCATGCACGTCTGTTTTGATTTTGGTATTGGCAGCCCATACATTTCATGCAATATACATGATAGATAACACAATATAATACATATTTGCAGACATAGTGACATGTTTATATAAGATGTAACTGAAAAACGAATACAAGTAAATATGAGTCTTACGCCACATATTTGTATCCACTGTAGGCCAGTAAGTCGAAGGTGGACAGGTCGGTGTGTACAGTCAACAGGTAGAGGCTGAGCAGCATGGCCAGAACCTCAATGACGATCCAGATAAGCGCCGTGGAAGCACAGAGTCCCAGGACCTCAGGACTAAACCTGGAAGGCATTGACGGAAACCACCAGACCAGAGGTGTAACCAGGTCACCAGTGTGTAAGTCAAATTCGAGTGCCAAGGCATCAAGTTTAATTTAAGTACTGATCGAGTCAAGTTAAAGTATAGCAAACCTAACATCATTAAAGTGAATTCATTCCAAGTAATTTAACTCTCTTACATAATTTGTGGCGATAAATTCAAATAAATCTCATCATTGGCAGCCAGATTTAACCGGAGACGTGCGATCAGGGGAGGCAGAGCCTAACCTGTCATGACAGCTAAAAATAAATAAATAATGATGACATAAAATTAATATTCTTCCAGTGATGTGTATGTATGTATGTATGTATTTTCAAGTGCCATTTTCTCATTTTATCAACAGTGTTGCGAAAGCGGGATGAGAGATCGGATGTGCACTATACGGCCAAATCAGTTTGGATGTAATTTTTTTAATTTTTGTAAAGCCGAAATTGTGGAATATTGCATATTCCCTGCATGTCACATTGATACATGGGCCAATCTATATCGAATTGATCAAAGTATAAGAATTAGAGTTTTTAAAACATTTTTTGTAGTAAGCAGCATTTTCCCATTTCATTGACAGAGTTGGTGCGAAAGTGAGATGAGAGACCGGGGGAAGACCTTGCAGAAATGTCGATGAGGGGGTGGAATTTGTGACGCTGCCGGCACCTGTGAACTAAGCCACAGACACAATACATGTGCTGGATGCAGGTGTCTTACCAACTGGGCCTTTATCTGTGAGTGTGTGTGTGTGCGCGCGTGTGTGTGTGTGTGTGAAGACAACCGATAACCACTAGTCAAAATGAATAAGCTACTTTCTAAAGGAATCAATGCCTCACCAACCATGAACCTCACCACGCGTCACTGGACATAACAGAAAACCTGTTTTATAGCCAGTGAAATGACTGCAGTCAAGTCAGATCTTTTAACCAATGGGACTTGTGACTCAAGTCAGACTTGAGGCCAAGTCATGAGTCTCAAATCTAACTTGCCAAAGGTAAACAAACCGCTTAAGAACATGAAGAACAAAAAAAAACCTGTAAATGAAACGCAATGGATGACGGACCAAAAAAAAAAAAAGAAAAAAATCGAACTGTTGATGAGGCGCAGATGTGGTGGTTAGCACAAGGGTCAGTGGGAACACGTAGAGGCTGCCCACATGATGTCAGCTGCTTAGATCAACACAGGATTGGAATTGATTGACCGGTGATGTAGGCATCTACAGAGGATCTAATTCCCCTGTTAGAAATGGAGCACATAGTTCGAACTTCGGAGCATCGTACGTTAGAGTTATTGCACTGGCAAATGAGAAATTGTAATACCATCTAGAAAGATAAAGTACAAGCCTGACAAAAGAAAGTTGAGTGGACTTCTCAGGGTGAGTAACCAGTACAAATGAAATCCTAAGATTATGGTTAAATGTCCAAAAAAGAAAGTTGTTCATGTGTATATTTTCATACCTTTGTTGAATTCCCAGAGCCATTCCAGCAAGCAGGAGGTATGTGATGAAGGCCATCGCTGCAAGGACACAACCAGCCAAGAGATTTGATGAACAATATCACCCACTTGATGTGTCTAGGGATGTCAAAATCTGGTTAATGCATCATTTGATTAATCATTCATTTTATTGGTCGACTAATCGGTTAATCATTACCTTTTTTAGACTTTCTTGGTGCTGCTAGATAATATGGTGCGGTACCATGCAAGACAGTACTTTCAACCTGCATGTCAAGATACCTTATCAACAAGGTATCAAAACGTAAACATCAAGGTGGTATTGATGTCAATATTATGAGATTTCATTCCACAATTCACTTGAAGCTTTTGGAATATTATGGACCGGAGGAAGATATTCTTCTTAGTTGGAGCAATTGCACAATCAAATGTATCATAGAACAAATCCCAGATTGTTTGGTAAGAAATCAAAAATCGATTAAATAATTTCAATCGTCTAATCGATTAATCATCAACATCCCTCCTATCCATCTCGTCTCATCTATCCATCTATCTAGGGACTGTCCAATTTGGATCCCTTCTCCCCTTGAGCTAGAATGAAAACAAACCTTGAATTGTGGTGGTAATTTAGCACAGATTAAATAATTGTGTGCAATTTTTGTATCCATTCATTCATCTATTTTAGTTAGTGAGTCAATTACTTGGTATGTAGAGGTCTGGGGCGTTGACATCGTGCCTCGGTGCCAGGGGTGTGTCCCGATGATAGCGGACCTCCCAGTCCTGGAGCACGGGAATAAACAGTCAGTAGGTAGACCTTTATTTATTCATCCCCAAGGGGAAATAGCATGTTGGTTCAGCAGGAGAAAGCCTATAACAATAATAATGTAAAGATATACCTGAACACAAAGAAAAGTTAGGATGAGAAAAGAGGTTCTACACAGGACTGGACTGAAGAAAAGTTTCAGACCAGGAATTTTTAACCAAGACCACCACCAGGTATTGAAGGGGGAAAACATGTTATTTGGTTCCTTAATGGATCAATGTGCAGTAGACACTTACATAAAAAGCATTATGAAAAGTTATCCCAAATGCAGCCATCATATGGGGGGGGGGGTTTCCATTTCAGAATTCAATACAAGGTGCTGTGCAGTGTTTAACATCCAAACCTATGCACAATCTCACACAAAGTCTCTCGCACCAACATCTCAGAACTCATTCATTAACACTGTCCCATCCCACAGACAGTGCCCACTACTAAACTGACTCATCTTTACATGCAAGCTTTCTTTCTTAAGAGGGAGGGCTCTCTGGAGTCAGTTTAAATCTGACACTAATGCATGCATGTATGTGCCGTATGCTGCAAATGCTGTCACTTATGATGCCTTTATTCATTTCAATTCAACAACTGCTCTTTAAATGATTTATTGTTAAGCCCTCTGTACTTGTACTCCGAATGGAGCTATAGAAACAAATGTACTTTCTTAAAAGTCCTGTTTAATATGGTTTTGCACTGAATTACAGGATAGTGTCAAGAAAGTCCAAAAAAATGTTAATGATTCATTAATGATTCAAAATGATACATTTTTTTACGACCAAGTTAGAATGTCTGAGAAGGACACAGTTCTTTACCTGGTGTGTGTAGGGGAACAAGAGCAGCATCAGTTTCTTCATAACGTATCTGGTGTCCACCGCAAAGAAATGCTTCAGTTTGTTCACAGACATGAATCTGCTGAACTGAACGTTCCACCACCACCACCACACAGACAGCCAGCATTAGCACAGAATGTCTTCTCAAATAATAACAATCTAACAATTCAAAACAGTTAGGGCTTGCCAAACCTCAAGCATGCTAATCATCACAAATCTTCGACCTTGATGACCTTGATGAATAATTTGGCCGGGATTCATACCCTGAGAATCCAGTGTCGATGTGAATGATGTCACGCAGTAATTGACAAATTTTATTTTTTTTTATTCAACGTCAAATAAACTCAAATAAAGACACTAACAAACAACAAGAGTTGCCAGGGTTAGAAAAAGACTTCCATTTGGATTACTTTTAGGACAACTTGAAATCAATAACCAGCTAATTATTTTCTATGAATAATTTTGATTGATTTGAGAT
>OMKY01220226.1:0-10218 GCA_900302395.1 Bregmaceros cantori
CAATTTTAGCAGGCCATTTAACCCATTTAAAGATAGTTTCTAATTTATGTTTTAATGTATATTGTCGGGATAACGGTTCATTGTGTAAGGGGGGGGGGGTCATAATTTCACAAACGCGTCAGATTTGGCGTTAATATGTTTTATTTCAGCTCTCATAGGATCCCATTCATTCTGACTGTCGTTGGTGCCCCTAGTGGACAGTACCACTGGAATCGGTCGCGTGTGGGGTGTCTCTCATATACTGTATAGCACTCTCCATCTCTCCTGGTACCGGATATACGGGTACTTTTAACAATGGCAGCGCGCAGTTGGTGGGCCAAAAAAAAAAATGGGATGACGTCATGCACGCTGCGTCTACTTTATATACAGTCTATGGATTGAACTCAATGACTTAGTTAAAATCTGATGATTGGTTGCAACCAGTATAGCCACGGTTCCTTTTATAAAGTAACTTTTTTTATAATATTGCCGTCGGTCGTATTTGGTTTGAACAGACCCGCACAGATTTGAGGAGACACTTATATAGCAGGCGCAGCTAAAGGGGTAATGTTGTTCAGATAATTTTGCATTAGATGGGAAAGATTGGGCAGTAAGATTTGACTAACGCTGAACAATTAATCCACTTTTGGATTGGGGGGGGTCAAACAATTATAAGTTTGCAAGGAAGAGGAGGCTCATCCGTACACAACCTGCATTCATTTTGCAAAATGACTAGTCGGTGATGAAGCCCTAGATATCGAACACTGACCGGGAAGGGCTCCTGCCAACTAGCGCCCACGATGGAGGGTCTGAGGATCCCAATGTGGATGTTGGCCTGTTCCTGCTGCACCACGTACTCTGCCAGAGCCTTGGTGTAGGTGTACGTGTTGGGACGGTCCCCGATCAGCTTGGCTGTGATGTCCTGCACCATGCTGTCATCCATCCACCTGCAACTCAGATAACTTAGAATCTGTTCCAATGCATGTCGGCCGTAGACGGGCTGACACAACGATTAGTAGATTAATCGATAACTAATTGATTATGAAATTAATCGACAACTAATGCAATAATCGCCAAGGAGTTGAATCAGTTATTTTCAGCATTTTTTTTGCTGACACTACCATCCATTGGTTTACACAAATGTGATACTCAACCTCAACAAGCCGTAATGGGTTCTATTCCTCACACAAAAGAATTGGAACAGCCAACAGAGGGAAAAAAAAACGGTTGAACAGCAAGAGACTTACGACAAAGACTCGATCAGTTTGTTGGGCTCGATGGGCGGTGGGTAGATGACCTCGTCGATGTTCTTGCGGTTACAGTTGGCGTAGGCTGTGGACATGTGGATGAAGGCCTCCAGGTGCTGCATGCTACCAGCCAGGGCCAGCAACTGTTGGGTTGCCACCACGTTGAGCTGGAGCGCGTGCCTGGGGGTGGGGAGGATAAAATATAGGACATCATCTTTACTGGTCGACAACGCTCAAATGCATCTTATGACCAAGCAGTCTGTGGATACAACAGAAAAAACATGAGCTTCAATGAAAGTGTCAAGGGGGCGTCACACATGACTGGAAAATAAACCAAATTTCTTACTTGAGTAAAAGTAAACATTACTAATTTTTTAAACATTTTTATGGTTTCATAAATAACATTTCTAAAAAAACATGAAAAAAATTAGTTACAGTAAAAAAGGAACAGGCTGTAAAAAGGAACAGGCTCTTACAAAAATAAAAGAAAAGCCGCTTATGCCAGGAAATAATAATTTTAGCTCTTCGTGTTAGTTTAAAGATATATATTGTACGGAAGCAGATAGTTTTGTCACAAAAGTCAGGATTTGGGGTTCTGGTAAGGTGTTAAGGTAGGGGTTAGGTTCAGGGTCGGGGGTTAGGGGTTAGGTTAGTGCGCGGTAACGAAACGACTTTTGGACTAAACAACCTTTATCCTATTGTACACATAAAAGTCACAGGTCTTCAGTGGCGTTTACATTAGAGTATTACCTAATGATAATAGTTCATGTAGATCGGTGAGGTTGTGCAAACAAAATGCTGTATATTTATATCATCTATAAAAACGTAACACACCAGTTTTCGAAAAAGTAAGGCATAGAAGGTTTGTTTTAAAGATGCACAGGAGAACTAAAAAGTTGTCAGGGAAATAAATACTTCTAAAATTAGTTATTTGAAAAATATACTAAGTACAGTGACAAAGTATTTGTACTTTGTTTGCCATATACATGCTGACACAAATGTCGAGAGGCAGTCCATCTCTGGTTTAGCTACTTGTCATTTATCATTAAAATATATTTTTGTACTCTTGGAAACCATTTTCTCAGCTAAATGTATTTTTTTTTTAATCTTAGAAATTTCTGGGACAAACCTCAAAACGTACACATTTTGCAGCGCACACACATCCCTTTATGAACTATGTTTTTTTAATAGCATTTAGAAGAACGTTTGAATACCATTAAAATATGAGATAAAACATATGCATCTTATTTATTATCCCCTGATAAATGTATGATGAACTAGTTGCAGTTTCATAAACAACGTTCAAAACATTCACCACTAGAGATGCTTTTATGCAAAGTGTTTTTTTTCCCCATCTCATATAATCATATGTACGGCAATGACTATATTTTTAGGTTTTTTCCAGGGTTATTTGAAACATGGCAAAAATCACCTAAACCATCCTCAGATGTCCATGGGTTGAGTTGTTGAAAATTAATATTTTTGTATTTTCTCTTGGTTATACAGTTAAAAGTCCAGCCCTATATGGTATCTTACCATAATACCAAGCATCACTAGGAAAATTCAAAAATGCAATTAAATTCAAATCATGCATCATCCAAATTTTGGCATGCCAAGCGTGGATCAAGCATGGCTCTCCATTGAGGGTGTGGATACAGAGTGGTTGCAGCTTTGAGGGTGTGGATGAAGCTAAGTGCCACTTTGAGTTGCTGAAAAACGAGTTTGCGTTTGTCACCGGTCAGGTTTTTGTGATGTATTGTCGCCAAGCTGGTCAAGTGATTTCACTGAAGGCTCCTGCAGAACCCATTGGCTGTGTCCTGAATTGTTCCCTATCCCCTACTCCCAACCGCCAGAAATGGCAAGTAACGAAGTACAAATACGTACTGTACTTAAGTAGTTTTTTCCATGTATCTGTACATTTAGAAGTACTTTTTACTCTGATGACTTTTTACTTGTACAGAGTAGATTTTTAACAAATACATCTGTACTTCTACTCCTTACTTTTCCCAAAACAGGCTTGTTCCTTTTTTTGCGCACCGATGGTAGGTGGTAGTGATATGAATCGTGTGAATAAGCCAGTAGGGGGCGGTAATGCCAACAGATGTTAATTTCAATGTTTGGCAGTGGGATTTATGAACCTTAAGTGAAGTAAGTTAGGCTAGGTTTTTAACAATTTATTCCAACATTCAAACATTTTAAAACTGGCATTGAAAACGTACATTTTATATACAATTTCACTTTTTTTACTCCCCTGGGGGGGGATGCGTGACCATCGCTGCTTGCAGACACAGTGTACGCCCCTGATGAGGCGCCGGTGTAGTCAGCCCGATCAATACGAACGCACTCAAGAACGGATGGACGTGATGTGAACAAGAGCAGCCGAGGATCTGATGAACCCCAGGCTGGACAGAGCTGTTATTTGAATAACCTCACCATTACCTATGCTGCGCCAAAATTTGGTTGATGAATTATTACATAAGCGTTATTCTTTTTTTTGAACCATTTTAGACCAATTTCAGCTTCAGGGTTAGCTGGAAAGGGGCAACGAGAGGGGAGGAGGCATAAGAAAGCTGTTGATGAGGTGGCCTGGGGAGTGGGGGGGTGTAGAACACAGTGGGGTTAGCCTCCATTGATATGACAGTTCGTGGTCAGCCTATAGCAGGGCTATTCAACTAACTCAGCTCAGAGGGACACCTTGTCTGAAGCCCAATGGGCCAGGGGCCGGAGCAGATGGCGGACTGCACGCCTATAGCCTGGCGAGCCAGAACCAACGAATCGTCTAGTAAACCAGGGTTGAAAGCTGTGTCAAAAAAAAAAAAAAGTGTCAATCAAATCCTGTTATCCAGTCACAGCGCAGTAGGTGGGACAGGCGGCGTGGAAGAATGACAACCAAACTCCGCCATACAAAACTGTGCACATCTCCATTTGAATAATAAGATAGGTACGCCCGTATATGGGCGACGTCCGGCGAGCAGTGCGTGGATGATTCATTGGGTCTGGCTCACCAGGCTAGTCATCCTACAGGGATAGACACCGGGCTGAAGGACAGGTGAAGAGCATCACAGTGTCTGTGGGTGTGAATCAACACAGGGCATATGCAGAAAGAGATGTGCTCTGGGCATCAAGTCGGAAGTAATGGGAGATGACGTGTGACCCCCCAGAAAAAGGCAGTGGGGGAAGGGGGTGGGGGTCTACTGTCCACAGGTCACGTGAGCCAGCGGTGGGGGAGGGGGATGTACTGTACGAGAGGGACTGTGAGCTCCACGGCCCGCATGTCTGATGATATTAGTAACTATTATATATATATATTTTCATATTATAGAGAGAGAGAGATACTTTTTTAAATTGTCAACAAAAAAGGTTGTGTGTTGCTTCCCCTCACCAATGTGCTGCAGGTCTGCTCATTGATGTCCTCTGTTAAAGGAGTTCTGTTAATCAATTAAAACGAATTAACATCAACAACAAATAATCCAAACCAGTAGCTATTTCTTCAACTAGGCCGAGATTGAGTGAAAAATTCGATTTCCTATTTTCTCCAGTCCTCCGTTAAAGGAGTTCTGTTAACCAATCAAAACACGTCAACATTAACAACAACTAATCAAAAACTGAAAAAAAAATGTTTTCAACTAGGCCGAGATCGACTGTCTTGATCTCCTTTTTCTTCTTTCTTCTCTCTTCTTTCCAGTCCTCCGTTAAAGGAGTTCTGTAACCAATCCCAAATTACTGTCCTTAACTGGGAAATCAAGGTTGAAAGGTAGTTAGGTAAATAGCTGCTATATTCCTTAAATCTAAATACAAAATCACGTTTGTGAAGCGCCTTGAGGCAGCTTTGGCTGTGATTTTGGCGCTATATAAAAACCTGTTGAGTTGAGAGTTGAGTTGATGTCGTGCTAGCGCCCAGTAGCCCTTTCAATGCCCCAACCCCGCAAGACCCACCCCGTCAATCTTTCGAGGAATCACCTGAACAAACAACAGTGTCTCCATTCCCAGGCGCCTACTTCCGCATGTGCGGACAAGAATGGCCACCGTCCGGCTAGTGTGTGCGTGAGTGTGTGTGTCTGTACTTGTAACACTGACTTGAGGGGTGCATCGAAGCGGATGGTAGCAGCCATGTGGAAGACCACGTTGATGCAGCCGGTCAGCATGTCCACATCTGCCTGACTGAGGGCCAGGCCGGGCTGGGTCAGCTCGCTGCTGACTGCCACCACCTTCTGGTGGAAGTCTGGGTTCTCCTCTCGCACCCGGTCAAACAGCTGGAAGAGACCCAAATAGCATGTTGTATTGGTAAAAAGGGAAAAAAAGAAAAAAAACTAAAACCACAGGTAATTAGAGCGGAAGCCATGGTGTTTACAGAGATTAGTGTTCCCCTTTGTGTTATTTAGATGTAATATAATAAATGGACAAAACAAGACAACACGCACACACACACTAAATAGCGAGAGATCCTACTGTAAGCGGAGGTGGAATAGAAGGGGGCAAGGGAGCCATCTAAATTGTGTTCAATTATTTTTGCACACTTTCTGTAAATCCTACCAAATGGTTCCACCTCTCAAATATCACCAGGTTTGGCTGCTGATATATTTAACTCCGACCCGAACAACCAATGATGTATAGGAGGAAAATCTAGAAAATGATCAGCGCTGCCCAAACCGTTGCATACAACTACATGTGCTGGATGCACGTGCCGAACCAACAGGGGAAAAGTTATACACATATAGAAGCACTCAAGAGGGCAAACCTACGACAAGGCCATGAGGTCACTGATGGCAAAACATCTAGACGCTATTAAGTTACCTATAGGCTACAGAAATGCACCAAAATTTAAATCACTTGTTCAGTGTGTCATTTCCAACAACTGAACAAAATTTAATAGAGATCCGTGCACAACTTTCAGTTGTCACCCTGCTGACAGACAAACCAACGCGAACCTAGCTTGCTCAGCGCAGGTCATAAGCCTACTAGAGCTGCAACTAACGATTATATTGATAACCGATTAATCGGCCATCTATTCTGGCGATTAATCTGTTCATTTTTTCTTTGAAATCAGAACATTCATATTTCGGAACAAATTTATTTTATTCAGGGTTGGCTGGAAAAAGGGTGAAGATGAGGGAGGAGACTTGCGGCAAAGATGTCGGGGAGGGTAAGCGAACGCACGATTCTGCGAGCCACACATATGACATTTGTGTGCTTCGCAGTGTACTCACTCTTAACAGACCGAGCTACTGCGGCGCACAAAAATATAGTGATTATTAATGTGAAACATTGTTGATATTGCAAACATTGAACAACATATTCAACACATTCAAGCAGAGGAGTGACTAAACAAGGAAACGATTAATCACAGTCGATTAATCGATTATCGAATTAGTTGCCGATTAATTCAATAATCGATTATCATCTATTCATCGATTAATCAGTTGCAGCTCTAAAGCATACAAATATACAACATAAACACACAAAGAAAACCCATGATCACTAGTCTGATAGGACAAGACGTTTCCTTTTCAAAGGCCATCAATCTGAGGAGTCGGGTAAATCAGAGCCAACTGCTCAATGAGGCACACCTGCCAAGGTGGAACAGCAAGGTGAGCTGGTGGGACGGGCGCAGGGAGAAGGCAACTTCCTTCCTACAACCTGGAATCGTAGGCTGTGTCCGAAATCGCTCCCTATCTCCTATGTAGTGCACTCAACAGCAATGGCCTAGATTTCGGACACTAGAGTTGGTGCCGTCAAAATTATTATAAAATATAATTATAAAAAAATGTAATTATAAAATTCAGCAATCATCACCAAAAGTCAGACGTACTTACATTCATAACAATTTGCCGCAGTCAGTCGCTATTTATTCCCGCCGCGCCATTTTTTTAAAGTTTAGGGCATTTTTAAAACGTCTCGCAATGCATTATGGGTTATATTGCTCTGTCTAGGGTACATCCAATGCTCAATACTTTTTGCGGTGCATTGTGGGATACTATCAGTGCACTATATAGGGTACATGGAGAATTCGGACACCCCTACAAAATGGCTTGCGCCCCATATAGTGCACTATATGGGGGATAGGGAGCGATTTCGGACACAGCCATAGTCACTGCGTCTCAAATGGTGTACTTGGGTCAGTGCACTGAAATATAGTGCACTAGGGCTGCAACTAACGATTATTTTAATAGATGCTTTGTCGATTGAATCACAAAATATTTCCCAAAATATTTCACAGTAAGCAACAATAATAAATTAATCTTCCCGACTTATTGTCAAATTTCAAAAATATTGTCAAGTTTAGTTCTTAAGCAGCAAAGGTACCAACAATTACGTTTTTCTGATTTTCTCTGAACCTTTGATGGCTTTCATCATATTCATTTTTATCAATATCCATTAATAATATTAAGCATTTCATAAGATATCATTTCAATATTTTAAATTTTGCTGCCAACATGCTGCCAACAACAATGCTTAAATCCCTTGGTGATTATCATTTTTAACTTAAGTTAGTAGCCGATTCATTTCATAATCACTTAGTGAACGATCAGTCGATTAATCATTGCAGCGCTATAGTGCATAACATTACAGCAATTTTAGTGCACCACTGACAGGGTTTAATGCTGTCCCAAACCAAACCCCTCAGTTTTGCACACACTGGAACTTTGCACCTAATTGCAACATATCCGCTTTGATTTCTCTGTACGGGACTATCCGTTTAGGTACATAACCAGACACCGTACAGCACATTATAACAGCTTGTTTCGTAAACTGTGATAATCCACTTTCCCCCATAGTGAGCCTGTGGACATTCTGATCAAATTATTATTGCATTAGTTGTCGTTTAATTTCATAATTAGTCATTGATTAAATCGACTAATTATTGCAGCCCTGCTGTTTAGATATGATTTGGTGGAAGTTCAGTGGAACAATGGTTGGTACAGAGAGAGAGTTACGAGGAAAGAAACCTTACACTTCAGCTTTTTTATTCAGAATGACCGATCCGGGTAAAGGGCTCAACTCAACTGTTTTTTATATAGCGCCAAAATCACAGCCGAAGCTGCCTCAAGGCACTTCACAAAAGTGATTTCGTATTTAGATTTCGATTTAAGAAATATAGCAGCTATTTAACAAACTACCTTTCAACCGTGATTTCCCAGTTAAGGGCTGTAATTTGGGATTGGTTACAGATTGGAAAGAAGAGAGAAGAAGAAAAAGGGAGATCACGACTTTCAGTCTCGATCTTGGCCTAGTTGAAAAGAAATTACCTACAGTTTTTGATTAGTTGTCTTTAATGTTGATTTGTTTTGATTGGTTAACAGAACTCCTCTAACAGAGGACTGGAGAAGAGGAGATTGAAATTTTCACTCAATCTCGGCCTAGTTGAAGAAATAACTACTGGTTTGAATTATGGCATCCAGATAGGATTACAAAATAGTCCTAAGGATTATTGGGGTGAGGCTGCAGGTGTTATAGGCCATAGGCTCAATACAGGTGTGTCACACTCCAGAGTTTGCTTTTGGGGAGGGGAGCTCAGATAAGTCTTGACCAATCAGCAGCTCTCACACGTATACGCACACACACCGCATTTCTACAGCCCCCGTCCTCCTGCACTAACCCAACCTACAGAAACACATTCCCAACGGGTTACCTCCCAGGCACGCAAATATGTGCTTGGTCGACAAGAGGCCTCACAAGCCCAGCCCTTTGGTCACAGAGCAGCTCAGAACACCCACCAAGAGAAATTTGATCAACTAGCCTGGCAAGCCAGAACGAACCCATCGTCCACGCATCGCACGCGACTAGAACGAACATCGGGTCTGGTCTCGAGCGAATTCAACAAAACAGGTTATCGGGTGTTTGACTGCCGACCGAATTGGAGCCACTTGAGGAGGTTCTCTCTGCAAAACAAGATATGGGCGGAGTTTGGTACGTAACGTGACCAAGAAACGCCATCTTCTCTTGCTCTGCCTACTGTGCTGTGATTGGATAACTGATTTTCACCACATCCTTTTTTGATACGCTCGAGACCAGATCAACACCTATAACCAGGGCCAGACTACTACTTTCTGAGGCCTGGGGCTAATTACCAGGATGGGGCCCTTCATATTATGTTTTGGTGCATGATCTCACACAAACCTACGGACACATCAGCGTACACTAGGGTTGGGAGATATTGGGAAACCACCTTACCTCGATAAAGTGTTTGCTATATCTTGATAATGATATATAGGGGGTGGGGGGGGTACGATACTGGTTATTGATGTTAGGCCAATGTCGACTCTTTACAATAATAAAAAGGAATTGGATGGAATTGTGTGTCAGAATACATTAATTTTGGGATTTTGCTCCACATTCAAGGTTTTTTTTTTGCAGTGACCGGAGACCCCCTCAGTGGCTGAGGCAGCCCCTTTAGGCCATTCGGTTAATCGGGCTTTGCCCATCACTACCCATTGGGTAATTGGGTCATTGACCATTATGAAAAAATGAACGACACAACGGGCAGTTTAATTGCAGTACTGCCCGCATGCTTCAAAGATACCAGCGTTGTGCAAAAAGAAAAAATGTGTCATTTAATTATTCATTTTATACAAATCTGAAATTCCAGAAAAACACAACCAGAACCACTGAACATTCTGAAAACGAGCAGAAATTACCATCACGGTGGAAAATGAAGTAGAACAAGCCTAAAAATTCACACAATATGTGACGAGGTAAGCTTTGTGAAATCCGTTGATTCCAACAAGTACAGAGCCCGGCTTAACAGGGCTTTGATTGGTTTGGGGATAGGGTGCAGGGGATTTAAAAAGTTCTAGAGCAAAACCAGGGTAAGCACACCATTTGTCTGTCTTGCCAGGTTCATTTTGGTCAGTAAGTGATTACTGTCTCAATCTCTGCAACATAAACAGAACACAAAAGACATGGAGGCAATGGCCACACAGTCATCTTTAACAAGTTAATTATCCTGAAATTAAGTTTTTGTAGGTCACCTCACGTGTTGCCGTTTCCAACA
>OMKY01220227.1:0-13038 GCA_900302395.1 Bregmaceros cantori
GTATGGAACAAAGTACCCAATGTTTTTTGTTTAGTAGTAACTTTCGTCGGATTATTGCTTTGGGTAAAGTAATGGTTTAAAAAAATCAAATTAATATAGTTACTCTAACTTGCTTTATCACACACACACTTTGAAATTGATGAGTCGAGACAAGTGTTTCCAGAGGAGGCATTTCAGAGTGTATTGAAAAGTTAGGGTCAGTACTTTGATTCAAGGAGAATGAGGTCTGAACCTCAAGTCCTATATTTAAACCAGGGCTTGCAGAGCAACAGGGGAAAGCTGTGTAATTTCTTGCTGTTCCTGAAAGACATGACAAACTATTGTCTTTAATGGCAATGATTGGAGCTGCAGGTGTAGAGTCTAGCTCTGCTGGCCATTGAGCGGACACTGTTCAAGTCCTTGGAAAAGACACCAAGCTGGTACGACACAGACCATTTTCTGGAAAACGAACGGAGGGTTACGTATATATAGACACATTTTATGATGCAGGACGACAAATTGGGCTTCCCCTCCTTAAAAATCCAGCATCCGCCACTGATATATATATATATTATATGTGTGTGTGTGTGTGTGTGTGTGTGTGTGTGTGTGTGTGTGTGTGTGTGTGTGTAAGTAAAGTAAGTAAAACCCGCTCCCCGCAGTGTCTAAAATATCTCTTCTCAGCTGCTTGTATAAAAGGGCCTGATAAAAAAATTGCCTTTTTCTCAAAAAGTGTTCAAGTTGAGTCAGGGGGTTTTTGCATCTAAACTCTTCAGTTACTACCCCAAAACCACCCAAACAATAAAAATAATGAAATAATTCTTAATGTGTTATTGCTTTTTATAATTTTCCTCCACTACTATTAATCATAGACAGCATGTAAAAATTACCGCGATAACACTTGTAACTTCTTCCCAACCCTTGGGAAGAAGTTACTACCAACAGCAATTTTCCAAACAGTGGTATCGGTATCGGCCGATCCTGCACAGCCAGGTATCGGATATCGGTACCAAAAAATGGTATCGGTACAACATTAGTTATAACGGACGTAATTCCCCCCCGGCTTAAGAACTCTCTCAGAGGAAACATCACCAAACATTTCTACGTGAGCACAGTCTACTGCCCTGCTCTGGTGAACGGAGAGATTTGTACTCTTAGTGTTACGATATATTAGCAATGGTGGCGACACGGTGATCTCATTCCGTGTTAATCCAATTCTGACCTCCTCTGCCCTATTAACGTGGCTCGTGCCGCAGTCAACCGCCCGCCACTGCTTGTTGTGTGTTTACACGGCCTACAGAGTCTTTGATACCGAGCTTGTCCCACCAGAAAAACTTTCCAACGCTGGCAAACTCGGGCTGTCAGCATTAACGGCCGCGGTTAATCCAACAAGGTTAATGTGTTTTTCACCAGGGCATCACCTCAGATAGCCTTTAAGCACTGCATTCGCTTATACAGAAAATACATAAATAAATATACGTCACACTGTCATATCAGCAGCTCCTACAATACCAGGGAATAAGCATAACAGCTTCACACTAGCAACCAAACAACAATATGAAAATAAAAGACATGCATTGCAATATCCAATGCATTGCATAATCTAGGAGTCACTAGGCAGCCGCCCACAACCAAAGAAATAAAATGTATTACTACCATAATGATCTGCGCCGGGTCGGAGCCGGCGGAGCAGGTTATGTGTTCAACTGCGTTGGTTTGTCCCCTCGATAACTGAAAAAGTTGAGCACAGATCTGGATGGAATTTGGTAGAGTTGTTGGAAATGACGAAAGAAAGGAGTGATTCAATTTTGTTGCATTTCTGTAGCCTATAGGTAACATTGCTCTGCATATAAAATGCTGAAAAAATAAAGTTTGTTTTGATATTAACGAGTGAACGATCCCCGTTCTCCGTAGTAACGCCAACACTCCCGCAGCTGCGCCCGAGGCGCATTTACTAAAGGGCCGATGCCATTTTTGACTGGCGGTGCCATTTCCGAACATTCTGAAACATGGCGGACGCGCCACCGACAGCAACTTAAGGTTGTCTGCTCCCCAGATCAACTTTTACGCGAATCACGTCGCGAGCACCTCTTTGCGTCTTTTTTTCAACCTGCAAATTGCGTTTTGTTTTTGTTTTTTAGGTTAGACTAGGTTTAGGGGTTAGGTTTAGGGGTTAGGCACAGGTTTGCAATCTCTGAGTGCTTCTAGTTCCTTATGCATTTTTAAATCTCAGATTATGTTCAATGTGCATTGTGTTTTATCATACAGGTAGGCCTCCGTGGGTCATCCTATTCAGAGAATGAAAAGTGTACAATATGGCTCGGGCTGAGCAACAGGATTTTTGGGAGTAATAGAATTCATTTTCAGTGCTAGACACTAACAAACACGGTGACCAATGGCTTTAAGTACAAAAGTCAATGACTATATTTCTGTAAACTAGTTGCAGCCCTAGTCTGCTGCAGTCTGTGTCTACTGGAGATCTCTGCTGGAATGATGTCTTTTTTTTTGACGATGGGTGCGGCTGCAACAACGCCACCGACTCTGGCGATTCACCACAAAACTGCAGCGACTCTGGACAATCTCCACCACCGTGACATCTCAATTACTACACGCCATGACCACACAAAGCAGAAATATTCAGGGATCAGCGACACCCGATGGTCCTGATCCTTTTCCTTTTTTTGTAGCGCTTAGGCTACGAGTAAAAACATCTTGATTTTTTTTTGTCCTTGGGATTTTGCTTGGTTGCTTGGTGCGGGTGCTTGGTGCACCCGATGATGTTCATACGAGCCGTCAGGGGTCGGCTGGAGCCTGCGTTCCGATCGGCACACACTGGATGCGTCAATATTGCAACGTTAGAATGGAAAGAATAATTACGGATGTGAGCGAGACCTCTGTCAAATGTCTACTCGGAACACATAAATAGATTGCAAATCGTCTCATAGAATGGAACGGAGGCTTGCGTGACTCAGCGTACGAGACAGAAGGCAACGGCAAAGCCAGTCAGAATCATTGACCAGTTGATGCTCTTCAAGACGATGGAGATGGATAATGGAACGTTACCGGCTGGAGATATCAATGGGGTCGAGCCTCCGCCATGAAAGGATAACTCGCTGATAAAGGAAGTGCATATGCATGGAAAGAAGAAAGAAACCATACAATACTTTACCCGTTATCGGATTTTGCCAGCCCACCGTACTGCACGAGAACTCAGTGACAAATAATAAAGCTAACAGGTGCCAGTGGTTAGCATCAGTCACTTCCCTGGGAACCGGTCGCCACATACGACCCCGCAATGCTATAGTGCCCTCTGACGATAGCCTACGGAACTGCATTATTATTTAATAAAACATATACATTATAACCAAACGGGTAAATTACTGTTAATAATGTTAATAAAGTGCATACAGTGTAAAGATAAAGTCAGCACAATAGTTAAATATCATTTGGCGAAATTCCCTTTATTATCACTGTGTTTATTTTAAATAAAGATGGATCATGCATGAGTTCTACCTTATTTGAAAGCCTAAAGAGTCAAAAAAAGAAAGGTTTACATCATCAACAGTGCACTCAAGCTGTGAACCATATCACCTGTGCCATTACGTTTCTTGCCAAGGAACGCATTTACAACACAAGTCAAAACACGCCGCAGATAAAAATCTTCTCGTCGACTCGCGGTGAGAATGGAACGTGTATGTGTAAGGTAGAGGAGGCGTCTGTAAAGATAAGCCCCACTAGTACAAGGCTGACATTGTCTCATTCTGCCTGAGTCCCAGTGAATGGAGACAGATTGGGGTGCAGGGGTTGACAGTGGCAAGCAAAAAGATTCCTGTGGCCACAGTACGGTTCACAGGACGAAGATACAGCAGTTTAAAAAAAAAAGGGAAAACGGGATCTGCATCTGATCTTTCTGCAATTAGATCCAGATTTTCATCAGCTCCTGCCACCGACCTATCTTCGAGGAGCCATGAGCCACCACATCCTCGAGGCACCTGAACCTAGGGTAGACCTGGACCTAGGGTAGACCTGGACCTAGGGTAGACCTGGACCTAGACACCTACTGGACCTCAGTGGCGAACCATGAACTTTACAGCTGGGCCTTCACCTCAGCCCTCACTGCCAAAAAAGTAATGATTGCGGGAAAACTGTGCAAAGAGTTGGAAGTGAACAGCAGTCATTTAAGAATGACTGGGATATTAACAAATAGACCATGACAACAATAACATTCTGCAACAAAAACGATCAACAGTAAAAGGGCAGTTTCCATTTCCCGTTTCTGACGGGAACTGAACCTAGAACCTTATCTTTGCAGGTGGGGATATTACTACTGAGCCACTAAGGCTGTTGAGATGTGGAGCCAGACCACTTCTAGTGGCTAACTAACATGCATAATCGCGGAAAGACATATATACTTCATTTTAATCCTATGTGTAAAATGTTCTACACACAGATTTCATTAGGAAAACAATGCAGGGAATATATATAAGAAGAAATATTATGATAAACTTTGCACACTCGCCAAGTCAAGTGGCCCAGGACAGCATGGAGAGAGCTGAAGTCCCCCCATTACAATGAATGGAGAATGATGATTCTGAGTGGATAACATGTTTCAGAGTATATTAACCATTTCATTGCTGATGTGAACTTGACAAGGAACCAATTCGATAACATAGACGATGTATTAATGTATTCAATTAAATGAGACACATACTTAAATACCTCATTGAATTATGGACATAAAGACCTACCGGAACTAGAGACCTACTGGACCTAGTGACCTACAGGACCTGAAGACCTACTGGACCTAGAGACCTACTGGACCTAGAGACCTCCAGGACCTAGAGACCTACTGGGCTTCAGCTCACGTTTCACTGTCATCCAAAGTTACGCACAGAAAAAAAAGACACCTTGGGCCCAGTGGCCTTCCTTTGTGTGGTGTGCACTGTATTTTGTCGTGTCACAATCCGTGCTGCAAATAGACAGAAACACAAGACATGACACCGTTGCGCACCTCCTCAACCTCCTCAGCGCCTCCAGCATGACACCTTGTGTAACCTTAGATCCCCAAGCTTCCAGCATGAAGCCTTCTGTAACTCTAGATCCCCAGGTTGTTCTTTGCATCTGAGGCTATTTTTGGTCTTGTTCCACGGGGCAGGTAATCACGGCAGCGGTGATTACTACGTTAAGAATAGACTTAACGTAGTTCGGTAGTTCAGTGACGACACGATTGCAGAGTCACAGGGTTCATGTTGTCAAAACTTAGTGGCCAGGAAAACTTGACTGCAGCAAATCGGTATGGCTACACTGCACCGCTCCATTGTTCCGACTGTCTGCACTACATCGTTCAAACTGTCTGCCCTACATCATTCAAACCGCCTGCCCTACATCGTTCAAACTGTCTGCCCTACATCGTTCAAACCGTCTGCCCAACATCGTTCAAACCGTTTGCCCTACATCGTTCAAGCCGGCTACATGCCCATATAGTTGGGAGAGCTACTTTTTAAAAGTAACCTTGACAAGGATTTTTTTCTCTGTAAAGTACACAGTAGAACATGTCAAATGAATCAAGAAGCCAATTCATTGTTTGAATAAAAACAACTTTCCACTTGCTGTTCATCAAAACCATTCGGTCATTTGAACCGAGGAGATGCACTGTACACAAAGTGTTTTCTTTCCTCTGTATGAGATTAATAAAAGGTGTGCTCTTCATTGCTTTTCTCCATTTTGGAGATTGGAGAGAATGACTTGACACATTGCCCAGCGAGTCGCAGGGTCACAGCGCTACTTTGAGGAAAGACAATAGGCCTGCTCGTGGCGCTTCAACGAGCCACACGCTCGGGCGAACACGCCTAAGAAAACACAGCTCTATGGCTCCGTCTAGTTACGGTGATGAAGGCAAACATGGAAATTTTCCTTTTTTTAGGCGCTTGCAGGGTGGAGTGTTAGCTGTTGCTGTTTTTTCCAGCAGCTGTTCCATCCCCGGGCTCTTTCGAGATTATTCGCAAAGGGTCAGTGAGCCGGGTGGGCGAGCTTCCTGTTCTCATAATCAGGCTGTATATTTATTCATCACACATCTCCCGTGCTTATATGCCAGTCAAGAACTTCATGTGGTCTGCACTGATTAAAGGGGCAACTTT
Source organism: Bregmaceros cantori (assembly GCA_900302395.1). Lineage (NCBI taxonomy): Eukaryota > Metazoa > Chordata > Actinopteri > Gadiformes > Bregmacerotidae > Bregmaceros > Bregmaceros cantori. Next base: position 6,117 of record OMKY01220227.1, read on the forward strand.
TTTCATGTCTTGAAACAGTCCTCGATGTCACCCCCATCTGAGAGTGTTCCCCAACTCACAATCAGAATCAGCTCCTCCATAAAACAAATTAACTACATTTTGCTGTTAGATTATCAATGGCTGGAAAACAGGTTAACTTATTACCGACATCACTGATTAGGTAAAGATACTTAATTTCATCACGCATACATACATACGCATCCCTGAGGAGCGGTGGGCAGCCGCGGTGCAGCGGCCGAGGGTCGAGGGCCAACTCATCGTGAGATCGTGAGCCAGTACCTTGGCCAGGGGCACTGACTGGAGCAGGTTAACTAGAACATGTTTTTGGTGGTGGGGGAAACCGGAGTGCCCGGAGGAAACCCACACAGACACGGGGAGAACATGTAAACTCCACACAGGGTTGGGATGATGTTGACATGACACAAAGCCAGGTCCACTTGCTGCTCAGGGTCAGTGGAAAGCCGCACCACACATGAAACGACAAAAGAACGTTTAGTATAAATACCCAGTGCCATGTGTCTCTTTCACTACGGCGCATCTTGCAACTCTTTTGAAGTGGTACTATCCCATATTCTGATTGGGCCGCTGTCCTGATGAAAGCGTTCGGTATCATCAAGGGATTAAGTGATACCATCAGACAATAACTAAGTCCTGTTTTGTGTATTTTAAAGAACGTCAAATGTGTCTTGCATCAACTGCAGATTTTCGTTGACCACTGCCCAAGGTAAAGAAACCAATCTGTGTCGTTTGGGTGGAGCTATGATATGGAGAAAGAGTGCAGTAGCATGGTTTAAAATATGGAACCGTTTTAATATTCAATAATTTTTGACAGCATGGAAAAGACGAGAGACTCGTATGTTTCAATGTTACTGAGTTAAATGTCATTTCCCAATGGCAGGGTCCACGCAGGCTGCTCTGCTGGTACTTGGTATTTTAAAACTATTTTTAAAATCTCAGACAGAAAAGACGACTTACTGCTGAGAAGATTCATCAAATCATCTACACCAGTGGTTCTCAAACCTTTCATACCAAGTACCACCTGAGAAACTATTCAGCGGTCCAAGTACCACCATGATGTTGGTTGTGGAGGTTTTCCGTCATCCTAGTTCTCGCAGCAATGTTTGTTCATATTTTGATTGTGTAATATTATATAGAAACTAGAAACACTCAGAGATTGCAAACAAAAATAGTACTTTTAGTGCTAGCAGTATGTGTGATAAGCCATTCTCATTATTTTCGTCATTTCCTACAACTTTGCAAAATTTAATCCAGATCTGTACTCAACCTTTTCAGTTATCCAGGGGACAAACCAACTCGACCAAAAAACATAACCTGCTCCGCCCGGCGCAGGTAATTATATATCTGTTGTTGCGTCTCTCTGGCTCTTTATTTTAAATGCAGCAAGGAGAATTGGTCTATTTGTCGCACGCGGCGGCAGTGTCATTGATGAAAGATGTGTGCGAGTGGATCTCCCAACGTGTGCATGAAGGTTTGCTTCAAACATGTTGAACTTCAAGTTTCATGTCACTCTCAATGTCTCAAAGAAGATGAAGCGGACAGTCTTCAGCTGTGTTGCGTGCAATTGACAGTTGTCCATGGACTTTTATTACCTATGGACTCCTGGTAATTCGGAATAAATGCGGAGGACCTCCGAGTTTCATTTGTGATTTGTGTGATTTGCGAAGTAATAATTTCACTGTGAGTTAACTACTGTGATTCAGCAAAACACCACAATGGTTTGAATTCTGAATTCGTTTAACTGTTGCAGTACACGCACACACATGTGTGCGTGTGAGAGTGAAGTCTGTGTATGTGTGTACACGTGTGGGCAAGCAAAAATACGGCACATGCGTCATAATGTATTTTAAATTGAGCAGGGTTTTACTAATCCTGTCAGAACGCGCGACAAAATAACACAGACGCCAGGGGGTAATTGTGAATGACCACAGGGCCCCTCGTAATTCAATGGCAGTGCAAATTGGGCTTAAGATGCAAAAATGTGGGAAATCAAAAATTCCTCCCATGTACCACCCGAGCGTGCTCGCGTACCACAGTTTGTGCACCACTGATCTCCCCAACAATCTCAAATCCAACAAACCCCAGTGGCAGACAAGTAAAGATTTGCACTACGTGGTTATCTACGGGTTTTCCTAAGTCTAAGCACAGCACATGCAGACGTCGGCCATTTGCATGGTCTTGCAAATCAGCCTGAGAAATACGTCACTGTGTTATACTCTCCTGTTGAACTATAGATGATATCATACTCAGAGCATCAAGCTCATTAGAGTTATATAAATAGTCCTCCCCAGAGGCAGCAGCTCCGCAGTCTTCTTACACTGGACAGCTGTTATTTTAAACAGCGTTGAGAAAGGTTACTTAAAAAGCAAGGCCAGGCGTGCACATGCGTTCATCTGGCTTGCTCACAATGGCACGATGCTTGCCATTGTGCCATTGTACTGTTAGCGCAACAACAACTTCGTAATGGGGCACTTGTGGGCGTCACTGTGCATGTTGCTGTTGATGGCAGTAGCGTTAAAACCTCTTTTTCTAGTCTTCCAACTTGTCTCATTGAGTTATGGGTCGTGGCCTGCTCACACAGCCCTTTGGTTATAACAAATTGATTATGTTTTTTTATAGACATCGATGTAATAAATAGTGCATTGTATCTTTGTACATATTGTAGCAATCCCGCCTGAGGTCCGTCATGGGAGTTTGTGGCTAACGGAGTTGCGTTTATGCAACTACTGCAGGTGAGCTACAAAATACCTTTCTACCACTTAGTGGTACTCAAAACACTTTACACTGACCTCACCCAGGTACCCATCTGCCATGCACGGCCCTCACCAAGACCTGTGGGGAGCAAATTAGGAGAGGAGAAGGTTTAAGGGTCCCAGGTCCAAGACTTCGGCATGGAGATTATTGGAGCCGGGTTTTGAACCACCAAGGGTCAGGCTCTTCAACCTCCCCCGAGCATTCGAATGGCCGCTCTACCAACTCCGCTACAGCCACCCCGAGGGCTTTAGGCTTATTACCATTCCATGTGAGGCAGACGTGATGTGGTAATGCAACTAACGTGTACACTGTGGCACATGACATTGGCATTTGAGCGTCTCTAAATGCTTTTCTTTTTGAACCAGGCTTCAAGGTGGAAGGTTTTTGTAACGTTTTTCACATGCTGTGTGGACCCAGTTTGGCGAGTGCAACACTGATTACACCTACATCACAGCTGTCTCGGAGGTATGCAGGGGTGCTCTCCACGGGATTTATTCAGCGCTTGAATTACATGTGTCCATGAGGTGCACAGCCGCTGCCGCCTCCAAGTTGTTGTTTACGCCCGGTGTTGTTTCGAGCCAGGTAGATGAAGGGGAGTATGCACATGCTCTTTGCTTTTTCTAGCATCGTTCCCATCAAGGAATTTGCTGCTTTACAGCGACCTTTCTACTTCTTCTATCTGTGCTTTTTTTTTGGATTATCAAGATGACGACCACAAAGATGCTGTCACTGTCTCTTTTTTTGGCTGTTGGAGGGGACCCAAACACACCATGAAAAACGGCTCTCCGTTACCTTCGAATGAGTTTTCGATTCCGTTCTTGGGTTATAAGCGACTTAAACACTCCCCTGGTGCCGTGACGTAGTCTCTATTTCAGAAGACCAGCTCTTATCCTCATTACATTGCATCACATCATGGCCGTTTGGTGGAGACGTGTTGTCTGAAGTTCAGACGGACTGAAGAACACCATAACGACAAGTCCTCATGTTTTGTCCAACAAGCATCTTCTCCCACTGTTGTGAAATATCTTTTTCAATCGCCTGTACATGAAAACTGCTAGGCATTTTTTTAGGCATTTCAGGGAGGATTTAAATCACAATTTCAATTAAGTTTTAATGAATGAATTAATTCAATTAATAAGATATTTGTATGGGACCGGACCCTTTAAAAAAAAGAGACATAGGTCTGCTGAGAGTGCTCAGTGTTCAATGTTACACATGGCTTGCAGATTGTGTAAAAACAACAGAAAGTTCTGCACTTGGGTGACAGGAAAATGGATAAAAGTTTCAGTTTTTCTGCTTCAGTGGGTATTTGGTTCATATAATAAATCAGACAGTATTAATGTTTTCCTAGCGAGGGAGAAATTAAACCCTCTTCATTAACAGGTACGTGTGAAAGCGTGATTGTGTCCGTCTTGGGCAGAAGGCACTGAGTCCACGGTAGCTCCAGCAGCGACGTCATGTGTTAGCTTTTGTCTAAAAGGCCCTGGGAATTCCTGGCGTATCAAAACCACACCTTTGTGAGCCCGGAGAGTTTCACTGTTGCCGGGATGCGACCCAAAAAAAAGAACGAACCATTGTTTCCACTTTAATAGCCACCACAATGTAGCATTGGTGGCGGACACAAAAAAAGCCTGCCCAACACCATGGCCGTGACTGAGTCATTAGAAAGACACGTCCATTTCTTTGGGAGGCAGGAAGGGGGTGGGGGAGCGGTACCGCGCTGTAAAGAAACCTCACCATGACATGTGGCGCTTGACGCACCGTCACTGTGGTGATGATGCACTGAGTGCAAACAGACGATCTCTCCATCCTGCACGATGTGTTCACCAGCTTATATCTCAAGTACAAAAAACATAGTCACCATGATATCACGATGATGTGTTCACGATGATGTGTTCACCAGCTTATATCTCAAGTACAAAAAAACATAGTCACCATGATATTGATCATAACCGTATTTGCCGTACTCCGAAACTTTATGTTCAAATTCATGGGCAAGCTTGATGCTTCGGAAAATGACATCATTAAGTCTGTCTCACTGCAGCTCCACTAGGTACCAGTCTCAGTTCAGAACCGGTTCAGTTGAACCGGTTCAAGGAACGAAAACGAAAACCGGGAAGTTTTTGTATTTTCCAGGGAACAGAAACGAAACCGGAAACATTATTATTTTTTATGTTCTGGAACAGGAACGCTTATTTTAAAATAATGGTAACCGGTTAATACCGGTTAATACCGTTCCTCGAAGTTTTCGTTGAAACACGGCGTTGAAAAGCAAACTCAACTGCACAACACTAGCCTGGCAAGCCAGACCCAATGCATCGTCCACAAATTGCACATCGCTAGACGCTGAATTGGGTCTGGGAAACCTCGAATACCCATCGGCAACATAAATGCGAACCAATCAGCTCGGACGTGGGCAGAGTTGGTATGGGCGATGCAAGACGGGGGCGGAGTTGGTGTGGGTGACGCAAGACGGGGGCGGAGTTTGGTTCATGAGGTGTGGGAGCGAGCCCGCAACGCCTCGGGCGTGTGTGTGTTTGTCTGTGTGTGTGTGTGTGTCTGTGTGTCTCAGTAGAAAGTTTGGAAGATTGCGTCGTCACAAAATGCATTTCATTGCGAGCATCGTATGGGGCTGTCTTAACTGCTACACTCGCGCAGCCATCCAGCGGGTGCGTTGTCCACAAATAAAATGAAACAAAATGCATTTGCGTGTGTGTGTGTCCCCGTGTGTGTCTCAGTAGCAAGTTTGGAAGATTGCGTCGTTACAAAATGCATTTCATTGCGAACACCGTTTGGGGCTGTCTTAACCGCTACACTCGCGCAGCTATCCAGCGGGTGCTTTGTCCACAAATAAAATAAAAAAAATGCATTTGTGTGTGTGTGTCGGTGTGTGTGTCTGTCTCAGTAGCAAGTTTGGAAGATCGCGTCGTTACAAAATGCATTTCATTGGGAACACCGTTGGGGCTGTCTTAACCGTTACACTTGCGCAGCCATCCAGCGGGTGCTTTGTCCACAAATAAAATAAAACAAAATGTATTTGTGTGTGTCGGTGTGTGTGTGTGCGTGTGTGTGTGTCGGTGTGTGTCTCAGTAGCAAGTTTGGAAGATTGCGTCGTTACAAAACGATAACGTAGAGTGCCCGGAATTTAAACAAGTGATGTACGGGCCCTAAGAATATCACCACGAGAACAGGACTATACAATCTGACTGAACGGTGAGATAAAAGATAAATAACTCGACTGGGGCAACATCACTGAACACATGTAACTCAGTCAACAGGAAAAATCACTGAAACAACAAGCACATGGAATTTAGTAACACGCAACCCTGCCAACAGTAAAAACACTGACGCAACAGGAACTACAACTGAAAAAGAGGCTAACCCTAACCCTATCAGACCTATAATGAACCAACCAACAGCTGCATGACTCTAAACGAGTCATACCGAGGAATTACGAGAGCGTTATACGGGGGAAACCCAAAAACCGTATACAGAACCAACAAGATCAGATTACACTATTATTTATATATATATAGGACATGAACCGACTGAAGCAACGCAGAAGGAGCGTATACGGTCCCCCGCCTCAGTAGAAAACAACCACCGGGAATCAGTAGATTCGGAGACACAAGCTCAAGGAACACATAAAGAGAGTAGTTTTAATGGGAAACACTCAAACCAATCGCACTGAGTTTTAAATAGGCTAACTCATAACCTCGAGTTTTATAGGCTTACCCATCAACCTAGACAGAGTTTTAAGGATTACCCATCAACCTATAGAGCAACGTGAGTTTTAAAGCAGGCTAACTCAGAACCTAGACAGAGTTTTAAATAGGTAAACTCATCAACCTAGACGGGGAGTTTTAACAGGACAACCCTGTTGCTTTCCAGGAAACTGGAAAGCAACAGTGACGCACTGCGCGTGGATGACATAAGAGAATTAAGGAATCTCTTGGACCATAATAGTGGCTGAAAACCAATGGACTAAGTCAACCCGGAAGTCTCAAACCCTATACAAAGGGTGAGACTAGCAGCACACTACGCCTAGTCACCAATGGACAAGCTGAAACTAGCAAGAATGTGACTAAGCGCGCAGAGTCTCGAGTGAAATATGGACAATTATTCTGGCTAGCACACTGACGACTAGTAG
>OMKY01220235.1:0-11412 GCA_900302395.1 Bregmaceros cantori
CAAGGGCCAAGTCTTTACAAGCAGGTTACAGTTGATAATCACAGACCAACACAGGAGACACACGCTACACACACATGTGGAAACACCTCCCGTGCCACAGACAACCACACACACACCACCGCAAACATATACACACTATGGAGACACATACAAACACACCGCCACACAACACACCACCACGCCACATACACACACACACACCAGAAACACTCCAAACACAGGCAAACACACATACACACACACACATACACCCCACCACAGACACACACATACACTCGCACCAAACGCACCAAACACACATGCATATACACACACCACACCACCGATCCACACACATACACACCACAGACACGCACTCACCACCACAAACACTATGCACCACACGGCGGCGCCGCACACAAGCATATACACCACAGACTCAAACACACACGCGCGCACCCACCACAGACACAGGTACATACCACCGCGGACACACAAACACAACACACACGCAATCCACCTTCCGCCACAAACCTGGCTCTAATTAGCATAATGGGGAGATTCGAGGAGCCGTTTGTGTGTGTGTGTGTGTGTGTGTGTGTGAGGGGGGGGGGGTTCCCCACATGTGCATGTGGAAGAACTACCCCCCCAACACACACACACACACACACAGACACACACACACATTGGGTAGTAACAAACTACACAAGATTAGATAAGTAATTCGATTATAAAACAATAGTTAACTAGTCAATTACAATGACATGTTAAGATTATTTTCACACATCACTCGTGTACTTAGTGCACTATTTTTAGTGTGTAGTGTGCGCTGTCCAATCCGGGTGAATGCCCTAGCCAAAATTCCTTGAAAAAAAGTAATTTAGAAGTAATGGAATGTAAATCAATTCATTCCTTTTAAAATGGGGGTAATGGGATTTTGTTACTTGGGTAACTTGTAACTGTAAGGGATTACTTTCCGTGCGTGGACTGTTTCCAGAGGAAGATGAGGCGTATACGTGTGGGGGAGAGAGCGAGAGAGAGGGAGGAGAGACGGGGAGAGTGAGAGAGGGCAGATAGAGGCATAGAGGGAGAGTGGTGGTAGATCGCGGTGAGGGGAAGAGGAGGGAGGGGGGGCGCGGACTCTTTCTGTCATCCCGCCGTTGTTGGGACGCGTTGCCGCGGCGACGCTTCCATGAGGGGAAAGCTCGGCGGCGCGCTGTGCAGTCAGCCGCAACGCACTTCATTGGGACAAACAAGGCACAGACGACGCGCTGAACGCCGGCCAGCGCGCGCTACACACACGGCTCCTCTGCTCGGAGGCTCAGGGGCCGCTTATACTAGGAAATTGTGAGGGGAAAACGAAAAAAAAAAAACGCCTTTCAGGATGAAGAAGTTTGAAAACGATGCGGGTTGCACCTCCGCATAAACGGCTGAAAACCATGCATAGTCTGGCAAGGGTGCGTCTAAAGACCGAAAGGCGCCGATAGGCTTTGGCAGCGCCAAGGGCCAATTCTCCTTTTACAGCCGCCGAAAGGCGCCAATAGAGGTGTCTACAGAATTTGGGCTCAATCAACCTTTTTAATCGGAAGTTATTCATTTCTATATAATTTATGACTTATAAGGCGGTGAAAGGCTCCTCAGAACGACTTCAAACTTGGTATACATACTCTGGGGGATCTGCATGTATGTGCATTCCAAGTTTGAAGTCGTTCTTCGGAGTCTATCGGCGGCTTTAAAAGGAGCCCATCGTAGCCTTTCGATCTTTAGTTGCAGCCGGGTTGCACCTCGGCATGAACGGAAAACCAGGCAGACATGAGCGGAGTTTGGTTGTCATGCCTCAACGCGGCCTGTCCCACCTACTGTGCTGTGACTGTATAACATGATTTGATTGACATGTTTTTTCGACCCTGGTTTTACCAGACACAATAGCCGTGACTCCACTACAAATGTAACGGACCTATTGTTTGTGAGTGAACACGCTTACAATGGGCCACACCATTATGCCCGTGTCTCGAAGGAACTCTCCCCACGCCCCCCGCCCGTGTGGGTTTGGCCGAAGTATTGCTACCCGATTGCAACAAAAATGTGTCAGCAAGCACTGGTGCAACGTGAAAGACGGTGCACCAAGACAGCCCCAACAGCCTCGTTTAAAAACACGTTCATCAGCGAGATCCATTTAACACAACAAAGAACTTGCGTACAGAGAGAGAGAGAGGGAGAGAGAGAGAAATGTTTTAGGAGCGCACTGCCACAGCTTGCGCGAGGCTGCGTGCCGAGTCACCGAGTTCACTCGTCCACACTTCATTGACGTGATGCATTTTGCAACTACGCGACCTTCCAAAATTAAGACATTGTATTTCTTTTTTAATCGTGCACATGTTGGAGATAGGAACTTCACTACACACACACAGAGCAACAGCGGAGATGTTGCCGCCGATGTTCTGGTTCTGGTCTAAGGTTTTGAGTAAAACCATCCCTCTGTGCGGGAGTCAGCGGCACCACCCTGTCACCAGTCAATTTTAGAATAGGTTAACGCCCAGAGAGAGACAAAACACGAAGGGTTAAACACCCCTTTATTAAATCAAGATTGTTGTTAGAATGACGATCCCTTGGGATCAAAAGGCAAGTTACATAATACAAGTTATGACTCGTCCATGCGGTCGAAATCAGCTTGACTACTCATCTCGTCTCCCTCGTTCGTCGTGGCCAGATCGGGAGCAGGTGGAGGCCCCGTGGGGGCGCGCTGGACATAGGAGAGAGCGGAACTAGATAAGTCCAAATGCCAAGCGGGAAACAGGAATAAATACGATCACATCGTACAAGGTATTGGCGTTTGACGTGCTCAGTCAGGTAAGCGTACCTGTTCCGAGAATATGGGGCTGCGCCTCTCTGGGGTCGGGCGTGGCCTTATAAGGAGGCGGTCTGCCGATCACTGATGGGGAACAGCTGGCAGTGCTGTAGGCTCTGCGGATGATGTAGACGCCGGTGCTGATGGGCGGTCCGCGGACGAAGGGCGTCGTTCCTCCAGCTGTCCCCGCTGACTTGTAACACACCCAACATCGCCAGCGCTCGAGTTCTGGCGAGAGACCCGTCGATGCTTAACCATCTGACGATCAACTGCTGGTCCGGTGTGCGGCTCAGACTAGACTGCGTGGACGGACGATGGCGGACCAAGGAGGACGCTGAGCCGGACCTGAACTCCATCTGTCCCGAGATATCGACCACGCCCACGCCGCCCGCCCCGACGGCGCAGCCACAGGATGTGTGGGCAGGGCCCATGCTGCCCCTGATCATCTCGGTAGCGGTGGTGGCGGTTCTGACGGTGCTGGTGGCGCTGGTGGTCAAGGCCTGTCTGATGAAGAGGTCCAAGGACCGAGCTGTGAGGAAGGCGGAGAAACTCCAGACGAGATGAGCAATAAGAGACAGAGGCCGTGACAAGATGGCCGCCGTGTCGGGCTGGGATGAACTATGACTTTTTCATTATACATTTGATTTAGTTTATCTAGCGGTGTATTCAAACCAGTGTGTTTCAATCAATCAATAAATTTTTATTTATATAGCACACATTTCTAGGAGGCGAGTCCTCGCTTATAGTAGTGGCACCATATGTAAGTGTTATGTCACGCTTGTTAAATAGATGAGGTGTGTTATAATAAACTGTTATTTAATAACACATCAATGATTGATCAATTAAATATACATTGTCTATGCAGTAGCTTAACATAAATCAACCAACTGGGAAAAATAGTGAGAACTATTTTTTTTGGTCCTTTGGACTGAATTTGGTGATGTCATACAATTCCATACAGCACCCCCCACTTCATATGACTTCCTGCGTCCCTGGCACTGTTGAACCGAAATGTACGAATGTTACCTCCGAACAGAAACCAGTGTGCAATTTCTTACGGGACACTTTGAATGGCCCATGGACATACCGGCGTTGAATCACTGCACCACCCAGGGGTCTGGCATGGAATATCACCTATTCTTGCGTCTTCATATAAACGAAGAAATACTCCAGAAATTGGCTGTCTGAACATGGTTGAAATATTGAAGATGAGATGGCACATTTTGTTTTCTGGTTTTATCGTCCCCATCTCCACATTGCCTCAGACACACTCGGGACGCTCTGAAAACCATTCACTCTTGTAGTGAGGAGCAGGCAATTATTATTATTTTCCGTCATTAGCGGCTCATTTTTAACACTTTGAGGATACTTCTGAGTACATTTTAGAGGCTTTAATTTTACTTTCAAAAATACATTTGAGTATATTTTGAAACCTGTACTTTTTACGTTGACTCAAGTAGATATTTGGATGAATACATTGTCATCATAGTTCACTTCCTCCGTTTGTAGAAGCATGTGCACCAACATGGGCCAGCCTTCTCCAGAGCCTCCGGTCCAGTGTCATTCCTTTGAGGGTTGGTACGTTAAGTCCAGACCATTCGTGTAGATGTTGCGGCGCCATCTTTTGGGTTGTCTTTCTCTGCGTCTCTTGCCAACCACTAATCCTTTAAGGCAGTTTTGTCGGACCTATTTGGGATCGCTTGAGGGGTCTGTAGAGTTTAAGGGTTCTGTTTTTGATTACTATTTATTGGCTTGAGTGTGTTTAGTCTACAGAGTTATTTTATTTCTATTAAAAATGACGGATCCACAGCTTAAAACCTAGAATAGTGCTAGGCTGGGCAGCCTTTGAAAAAAAAACAACAACAACTCCTTACGTCAAAACGAATTCCACGAAATCCACAATACATACATCCTACTTGTAGTGCTATACGGCCTTGAATGTCTAAACTGGACCACCAAGTTGAGCAGTATAATTGAAACATTCCAAAACCACATAATGCGATGGATGGCAGAACATCGCTTTTTGTACCAAGTACTTTGTCCTCTCTTACTCTTAAGAATTCTGGGTAATTTTGCCATCTCTGCTGCTTGTATAGCAGACTGTGCACCAACATGCGTCATCCTTCTCCAGAGTCTCCAATCCAGTGTTGAATCCTAAACATGGGTAGATGTTGTCACACCATTCTTTGGGTTATACACAGATATGGGCAGAGTAGCCATAAAAATTACTTAAATAAAAGTATTGTTACGTCAGCAAATTATTACTCAAGTAAAATGTAAAGAAATTACTTAAGTAGCGAATGAAAAAAAATAAAAATAGGAGAGCGAGAGAGAAAGTGCACGAGAGAGAGAGACCGAGACCAAGAGAGAGAGAGAGACTGAGAGAGAGGGACAGAGGGAGAGAGCGAGAGCGCCTGAGAGACCGAGAGAGAGTGAGAGCGCCTGAGAGAGAGAGAGATCGAAAGAGAGCAAGAGAGAGTGCCCCAGAGGTAGAGAGATATGACGTCAAGATATGTGCCAACATTCCCAATGGGTGTCGCTGAAGGCCAAGTTAATGTAACAAGTAGCAAAAAAACCTCAAATTTACTCGAGTAAAAATAGAAAGTAACTTGTGCAAAATGTACTCCAAAAGTAAAAAAGAACACAAAAAAATTGTAACGGAGTAAATGTAATGCGTTACTGCCCTTCTCTGGTTATACACCGCTTCCTTTAAGCCATTTGTAAAAGTTTGAAACGTTTTAATTTTTTTTCCATGTCCTTCCCCTTTAAAATGTAAAATTGTAGAGTCCGTTCTCCAGCGACGTGCGAGTGATTTCTCCCCCAGAGAAAATGTCTGTCGTTAACACCACGTCTACTTGCACTGTGATGGTCCACTGAATGTCCTTATAATGGACTCCATTTCCAGGCACTTAGCGACCATTTGGACACCATTAGCGCACACTGCGTTAGCTTTGCATAGCTGTATTAACTGCATGGAGCGTCAGCTCTGTAAAGCTTTTAATATTAACATAACTAGGACCAATGTTGCCACATTTACCTCGAATATGTAACTTATTTAGATTACCAATTACTTTATTTTAAACGTAACTAAGGTAGATTACTTTAGTTTCTTTCCGTTACTTGTCAAAATGTCCATCATTTTATGAAATAATCGGATAAAACACTTGTTTTCCAAAATAACAAGAAATTATGTGGATATCAGACGGGAAAGGAGACTCAGGTACCTTATTCATGCTTATATAGGAAGTATAACCTATTTAAATATTGAACTATAAATGAACCAAACATTAAATGTTAGTATATTTAGTAATATTTAACATATATTGTGTAAATAGTTTATAAATGTTTCAGATGTATTGTATGAATATGTTCAAGCATTTATAACACGTAGTATATACTGAAATAATTTTGAAGTATGTTTTGTTAAACGTTCACAAAAATGTGTTAATGTTTTGTTCATGATTTAGTTAAATATTTTAAAAAAAAAAATTTTTATTTTTGAATTAGGGACTGTTATTCCAAAGTTGTACCTTAACATGTATTAATGTAAAGTAAAAATCCTAAAACATCGTCGTCTCTTAATTTATATTCATTTATGTTCTGTAGAACTTTCGTTTACAAAGATTAGTGCCAAAGTTGCAGGAATAAATTACTTTGAAAATATGTTGCGTGAAGGAATCGCACACACACACACACACACACACACATACACTCACACTCATTTTAGACCAAATACAATAATATAAAAATGAACTACATTTAAATGTCACCGTAGACAGAAAGCACATGTAATCGCGTCGAACACATTGTTCCACACAGTTGGGTATAAGATCAAAGTAAAACACTCCGAACTAGAACTACAGTGAATTCAATCACACGTGACGTTTCCGTGGAATCGAATTTGATTAAAGTAGTTCACCCGAATCGGTAGCTGTGGAGGGGGTTCTGTATCCGCATGAGTTTACCGTTACACCAAGCAGCCAAACAGCCCGTTAAAAAAACGCAACCCATCCGGTGCCAAAACACATTTCTCGACAACTTCGCGTGTCCTCGTCGCATCCTTTTCTCCCTCGAAGCAAGAAATTAAACCTTGGATCCATCGGTTTTTTAAAGCAGTGTGTTATTTTTGTTTTAAATAAAATACTCCAACGCGACGCTCTCTGATCGGATCCTACAGAGGAACCACCGCGCGCCACCAACAGCCCCGTGCGTCCTGACGCACCAGCCAGCGCTCCGCTCTGCGCGCTAGAAGCGTGTTTCTGTGTGTGTGTGCGTGTGTGTGTGTGCGTGCGCGCCCGCCCGTGTGTGCGTCTGTTTAAGTGATTGCCAATGCGTGTCCGTGGGTCCATGTGTGTGTTTGTGTGCGTCCGTGCGTGCGTGCGAGTTGATGTGCTCACGCCTGCGTGCGATTGGATGTGTCCATGCCTGCGTGGCGTGTGTGTCTGTGTGTGCCCATATGCGTGTATGTGCGTCAGGGAGGTCAGTAGCGGTCGCGAGCCCGAGAGGTACGCAGCAGCGATGGGTGGAGAGTGGGAGGCAGAGCCCTGCCCACCCACACCAACATATAAGAAGCCGGTTTGGGACACAAACCCGATAGTCTTAAATCTCTTTGTAAAAAGCTGGCAAAGCACTGGTTTATTTATGAGTCCAGACATTCCCTTTCAGCTCTGTTTGTTTTTTTGGACACGTTCCAGATTGCGTCAGCGTAGACCACACAGCAACTCGCCTGACCAATATTCACGATAATGATATTTCTTTCATCCAAAGAAATTTTAGTTTGTGTCTTTCTTAACTTTTTGGGAAGTAACGGCAAAGAAAAGTAAGGAGAGAAAGAGAGAGCGATGGCGCTGGAGACGGACTTTGGGATGAGGGGGAACAGTCTTATTAAGGAATGGAGCGGTCCGGTGCAACCCGCGCTGATGGCCACGCTGCTGTTCCTCCTGTGCCTGGAAGCCTGCCTGTGGGTGCGGAAGCTTCGCGTGAAGAGGAGGCTCCCGGGGCCGTTCGCCTGGCCTCTGGTGGGGAACGCTATGCAGCTCGGCCACATGCCCCACGTCACCTTCTCCCGACTGGCCAACAAGTACGGGAACATCTACCAGATCAGGCTGGGCTGCAGCGACATCGTGGTGCTGAACGGGGACCGGGCCATCCGGCAGGCGCTGGTCCACCACAGCGCAGAGTTTGCCGGTCGGCCCAATTTTACTTCGTTCTCCATGATCTCCGGCGGTCGAAGCCTTGCCTTTTCAAGCTACAGCAAGCAATGGCGAGTCCACCACAAGATCGCGTTGTCCACTATACGCTCCTTCTCATCAGCTAACAGTGACACCAGGGCCGCGTTTGAGCGGCACGTGACGGCCGAGGCGGTAGATCTAGTTCATAACTTTGTCCAGCAGAGCTCAAATGGACGCTACTTTTACCCCGCACATGAGTTGACCGTCGCAGCCGCCAACGTCCTGTGCGGGCTGTGCTTTGGCAAGCGCTACGGACACGATGACGCCGAGTTCCGCAGCCTGCTCAAGCATCTCAACAGCTTCGGAGAGACGGTGGGAGCCGGCAGCCTCGTCGATGTGATGCCCTGGCTGCAGTCTTTTCCGAACCCGGTACGCAGTGTCTACGAGAACTTCAAGCACATCAACCACGAGTTCTTCTCATATGTCAAGAACAAGGTGTGTCAGCATCGTCTGAGCTATCGTCAGGGCGTGTTGCGCGACATCAGTGACGCAATCATCAACGCCATTGAGCACAGCGAGGGAGAGCACAGCGGGCTCAGTCAGGAGTACGTGGAGGCCACTGTCTCCGACCTAATCGGCGCTGGTCAGGACACCATCTCCTCTCTCTTGCTGTGGATCATGCTTATGCTTGTGCGGTACCCGGAAGTCCAGTCCGAGCTCCACGACCTCCTGGACCGCGTGGTGGGCCCCGACGAGCTGCCCTCCCTGAAGCACCGGAGCCAACTAGCGTACCTCGACGCCTTCATCTACGAGACCATGCGCTACACGAGCCTCGTTCCGCTCACCATCCCCCACTCCACCACGGGCGATGTCACCGTGGATGGCTTCAACATCCCGCGCGACACCATCGTGTTTGTGAACCAGGCATCCGTCAACCATGACCCTGAACGCTGGAGGGACCCGCACGTCTTTAGGCCGGCGCGCTTCCTGGACGCGGACGGCATGTTGGACAGAGACGCCACGGTGGGGGTGATGATCTTCTCGGTGGGCAAGCGGCGATGCTTGGGCGAGCAGCTCGCTAAGGTAGAAATGTTTGTATTCACTGCCACCTTGTTGCATCAGCTAGACTTTCACAGTGACCCCTCGCAACCCCTGACCCTAGACTGTACGTACGGCCTCGTGCTGAAGCCCCTCCCGTACGGGATCTGTGCCAGGCCACGCGGCAAGCTGCTAAGTGCGTAACGAACGCTAGAAGGGGCGTGCACGCTCACACTTCATGTCTGCAATGACTAGGGGGCGACGGTGTTAACAATGACGATCACCAGTGAGTATCATGCCCAGAGATGGCAAGTAACTTAGTACAAATACTGTTACTGTACTTAAGTAGATTGTTCAAGTACTTTGTATTTACAAGTATTTATTTCTCTGACGACTTATTAAGTATCAGTACTTTCTACTCCTTACTTCAAAACAGGGTTGTTACTCTTTATATGTAAGCTAAATAAATATATATATTTTTTTGCTACAAGGACACCAATGTGCGAGAATTTTTGGAGTTTTTAAAGATGCAAGCAAGGAGATGCTGCACGCACGTCTGTCGGAATAGATTTTAAAATAATTTTTAGTGCATGTCAGAGCCTGTACTTTTTACTCTTACTTGACTAGATAGTTTGAATAGTTCTTTGTACTCTTACTTGAGTCATTTATTTTGCAAAAGTATTTTACTTAAACACACGTAAGCAATATGTTTGCCATCTCTGTTCATGTATGTGATGTGTTGTGTTGGCTTTTCAGTTCGTATTTAATACGTCTATGAGAATATTTTTTAAAATCTCTTTGTCTGCATGTTGCTACGTGCATCATCATGTGTGCCTTCTCTTGTGGGTTCTGGTTGCGCATGCGCGTGTGGGAGCATGCATGTGTGTGAGCGTGCGAGCGTTGTGCATTCTCTGGCCGGCATCACATGTATGAATATTTATGGGATGTGTAGTTAGATTATTATCACTACTACTATGATGACTAATACTACTACTATTATGACTGTCAAAATAGGTAAAACTTTTTTTTTAAGGAATAGCCAATTCTTTGGGAAACATAATAATATAAGTTATTTTTTTTAAATGCAGAGGTACATTTACAAACACACAGCCTGTACCACTTTCGAATAAAGCATTTATATCACTTTTAAATAATGAACTAATTATGAGCAAAACATGAAATGTTTAACATATATTGCGTAAATATTGTTATAAAACATTCATAACACTATAATATATTGAACCAATTATAAAGAAAATGACATTTCTTAATGTTTTGTTCATAATTAGTTCAATATTTGTTATAAATAAGTGTTATAAATGCTTTATGAGCATGAATAAGGGACTGTTTTTCTAAAGTGGTACCATGGTATGAAATGAAGAAATGCATTGTTTTCGTTTTTTTCCACTGGACATTTTAAGTTCTTCATTCTGCTAACATGTGAATGGTTCAATAAGCTAATAATGTCATCTTTAATTAAAAGGTCAAAACGAGTATGAGTATTCCTACAAGGTTATTGCCAAGGGCACATGAATCACATCCCTTTCAATAGTAGCTGTGCCCGAAACCGCTCCCTATCCCCTACTCCCAACTCCCAATATAGTGCACTCACTTATAGTGCACTCGACAGCAACGACCGAGATATAATAACATTATTTGGTGTGGTGGGTCACTATTTTTAAAATGTTAAGTCATTAATATTATATACGTGGAGTATTCGGACACCCGTACAAAATGTCTTGCGCCCCATTCAGTGCATTATATAGGGTACATGGAGCATTCGGACATCCCTACAAAATGGCGTGCATCCCATATAGTGCACTATATAGGGTACATGGAGCATTCGGAAACCCCTACAAAATGGCGTGCATCCCATATAGTGGACTATATAGGGTACATGGAGCATTCGGACACCCCTACGAAATGGCATGCGTTCATTTTGGGGGGCTATATAGGGTACATGGAGCATTCGGAAACCCCTACAAAATGGCGTGCATCCCATATAGTGGACTATATAGGGTACATGGAGCATTCGGACACCCCTACGAAATGGCATGCGTTCATTTTGGGGGGCTATATAGGGTACATGGAGCATTCGGACACCCCTACGAAATGGTGCGAGTCGCATATAGTGCACTATATAGGATACATGGAGCATTCGGACACCCTTACGAAATGGCGTGTGTCCCATATAGTGCACTAATTAGGGTGCATGGAGCATTCGGACACCCTTACGAAATGGCGTGCGTCCCATATAGTGCACTATATAGGGAATAGGGGGTCATTGCTGACACAACCAATATTTTACCTACATTGTCAATATTCAGTTCGGTAGTAGTGGATTATATGTAATCAAATTACAAAGATTTGTAACTG
>OMKY01220258.1:0-16774 GCA_900302395.1 Bregmaceros cantori
GCCCGGCACGGAATGAGTCTTCATCGGCTGCAGCCACAGGGTGCTGTGTCTTCCCAACACGGAATGAAACTTGTTGTACCACGCGCGTTCTGGAGAATATTATTTTGTACGAAGCGTGTTGTGGATACGGCAGCGAGTTCTCACGGCGCTGCCGTGGACATTTAGTAACAAAATAATCTCCACAACACGGAGCGAGTACCCGCCGTGTTGTGGAGATTATTTTGTTACTATATCCACGGCAGCGGGTACTCGCTCCGTGTTTTGGAGATTATTTTGTTACTATATATCCACTGCAGCGGGCACTCGCTCCGTGTTGTGGAGATTATTTTGTTACTATATATCCACTGGAGCGGGCACTCGCTCCGTGTTGTGGAGATTATTTTGTTACTATATATCCCCACGGCAGCGGGTACTCGCTCCGTGTTTTGGAGATGATTTTGTTACTATATATCCACGGCAGCGGGTACTCGCTCCGTGTTTTGGAGATTATTTTGTTACTATATATCCACGGCAGCGCTTCGTACAACAACAACACGCATCGTACAACATGTTTCGTTCCGTGTCAGCGCTAGCACGGACTCACAGCACGCTGTGTCTTCAGCGGAGGAGGATTCCTCCGCTCCGGGCCAACACATAAACAAACGTCCGTGTCCCAGCGCGCTGCGGGGACGCGGCGCGTCTCGCCCCGTGTCCGAGCGAACAGTCGAACACACAGACACTCATCACGCTGCAGCGACCCGCCGAACCAATTCTGTAGCGGGTTTTTGTGGGAGAATATGTTTAGAACGGCTGTATGTTTATTGTTTAAGTATCGATATTTGGCCTCAGCATATCGATAACGTACCGCAAGACGAAATATCACGATATATCTTAGTATCGAGATTTTGGCACACCCTTAGTAATTATCACGGTAGTATTACATAGGCTATAACAGTACTGTAAATCAGCACAGTACAGTATACTAAGCACAGTCTACAATTGTACAGTAGATCACAGTACAGTATATCACAATACAGTAGACATAGTACAGTAGATCACAGTACAGTACACAGGACGGTATACATAGCACAGTACACCAGATGCCATAGCTACAGCCACTCTCTTAAGTGGCCCCAGTCACTTGAGAGAGTGGCTGTAGCAATGGCATCACTGGATGTATGAATCAAGCACAGTACACCAGAGTACAGTATACAAGATCACAGTACACACTACATAATTCATTCAACATTCCAAAATCATAGGTTCAACACTTTTGACTAGAATCATTAGGAAAGCCAAAAAAATCTTGGCTGACGCACACCACCATGCGCATTGTTTTTTCACTCCCCTTCGTTCAAGCAGGAGGAAACTTTTCACAAGTGTCATGTTGAATACATCCTGTCTACAAAACAGCACTTACCCAACGGCTGTTAGATATTTGAATGGGTCCCACTAGTCTGTATTGTGTGGCTTCATGCTTATCCTGTGTATTTGTCTACTGTCACACTTTTTGTTGACTGTCATGATGTCTATTTGTGTGTCTAATGTGTGGACACTGTGTTGTATGTATCTTGATAACAGTACAGTATACATGGTACAGTAGATCACAGTGCAGTAGATCACAGTACAGAACAGCACAGTGCTGTATATTTCAATACGGTCTGCAGTACGGTACACAAAGTACAGTACACACACAGTACAGCATATTGCAATGCAGTTAGGCAAGTTTTCATTCAATTTTGCAATTTCATGTTGAAGTATGTGTGTGTCTAAGGATGCCTGTGTGTGTGTGTGTGTGTGTGTGTGTGTGTGTGTGTGTGTGCGCCTATCTGTGCATGTGTGGATGACAATCTTCCATGTATGTATTTTTGCATGCACATGCCTTCATGGCTATTTGTGTGTATCTGTGTAAGTGAATGTATGTGCACAGTCTGCTAGCAGGTCACTCAGTAAATGCGTTGCCACCTCCATGTGGTTTGGTGTCTCTGTACACTGGAAGCTTGTTTGCCACTCAGAAACCCCGTTTACATGAGATCGAAACACACACTTCTGATTCATATAGGTCAATCGAATTCAGAAATTCTCATGTAAGCCTTATACACGTCAACGATCCGATTCAAGTGGATCTGATTACATTATGTATCTGATTACATTATGTAATCAGAGTGTCAATCTGTTTATATGGAGAAAGTACTGCAGGTACGGTAATTGCCATGCATTTTTTTACCTTTTAACTACGCTGTAGTAATCAATATCTACGGAGTAATTACTTGGTAATTATGATGTTAATACTGCTTCGTTTCTTGACAACCATCAGGGTATTACAAAGTAATTAGTAACTAGGATTACTTTTAAAAAGTAAACTGCTTGTCCATGCATACGAACACAGACGTTCATAAATCTGTCACTGAGAAGCAAGCAGCCTTATTTTAACCACACGGGTCTCTGTCGCGGAAGCAGGAAGAGTAACACAGTAACCATTTTGTCTAATTGGCAGAGGCTCAGAGGCAGTTTCTCTCCAGATGCCTGCTGTGTTTACGAGCCGCCGCTTGGCGAGCCTCGTTCTCGGCAAAGTTATCTTTCAAATTGCTGGCAGCACAGTAGGAAAGGCTGTTTGTGGGCACGCTCTCACGCGTCTCCTTAAATCACGTTTAGCGCGCGCCTCCCAAGGCGCGCCGTACCGCCATTCTTAACAGGTTGTACCGGAAGGCGAGAGCGTATCGGTTTCCCTGCAGAGAGAAAAAGGCGAATGGAAGATGGAGATTGCCTGTCAGGTGTCTTGCTTTTAACCTTGCGGATGTGCGGACGACATTAACAACATTACTGTTCCGTGAAGCAAATGATGAGGTTTACTAGTTGGTTGGTGATTGAATGAATCTGGTTTTTAGGTGAGGTTGCTGTTTGAAATTTGCTAGTAATGGGGTTGCTAACGCTAATAAATTAAAACAAGGCGGCAACATTCAACTGGTATAGCCTCTCCTGTTGGGTGACCAGACGTCCTCGATTTTCAGGGACAGTTCTCAATTGGACAACATGTCCCCAGCAAGATCTATCCCCGAAAATGTCCCAGTTTCTAGCATTTCGTAAATATGTAATTATTCATTTATTATTATTATTTTTTTACGTTTTGGGGAGCAAGCAACGTTTTTCATTCTTTATTGAGAGATTGTGACTGGCTTCAATTGGAAACTGGAATGAAGAGTCGGGGGGAGACATGGCAGAAAAGCCGGAGAGCGTATGCGAACCCACGCCGCTGCTCGGCCTGTGGCCTGGGGGATGCGCTCTCTAACCACTCTGGGACCACGCTGCCCCAAATTATTAATTTTTATCGTTTATTTTATTTTTTACTTGGCTTTTATTTGTTATTTTCTATTGTCATGTAATTGTCCTGTTACTGAATTCTACTGTGATTGTGCGAACGAAAAGGCTACTATATCAAATACATTTATCTTGAAAATTCATTATTTTTGTTTCTTATTAATTGTCACTTAGGCATTACGAGCTCAGTGTAAAGGGAGACCAGCGACATGGAGTATATGCTACTGTGATTATATGTGGATGCTGACGGAAGTACCCGGATGTGTTGGCTACCCCCAAAAAAAGACCCCAAACATGTGTGTGGTCCACTATATTACTTACATCATGTATTTCACACACCTTGATGTCCATACTGAGATGTATTTCATACACCGTGATGTCCACCATATTACTGACATGTATTTCATACACCTCGATGTCTACTATATTACGGACATGTATTTCATAGACCTCGACCTTGTCCACTATACTACTGCCTCGGGAGTTTAGATGTCCCACATTAGACAGTGGTTCACATTAGGGCAATCCACCCTATGTACAAATGGCGAATGAAGCGTATTCTAATCCTGATGTCCACTACATCACTGACATGTATAGTAGTTTCTCTAAGTCCAGCCTGTTCCATGCCGTGACGAGCAGCTATCGATCTCTGCAGGGTCAGGTGTCTGGTCTCCAGGTCATTGCAGCCAGTGACAGCTAGAGGGAGCTCCTCAAGGACACCAGAGGACTGTCACTCTTCCACACCCCTCAGGTACTCACCTACTGACTACACATACACCCACACACACACACAGATTAACAAAGACACAAACACACACATACATACACAAATCCACACACCAAGAAACACAGACACATTACACACACCTCCGACTCAGCTTATCACCTACTGTAGACACTGACAAACACACACAAACACCAACACACACACACACACACAAACACACACGCACAAACACACACACAAGCGCACACACACACACAGATTACGATAGACACAAACACACACATACATACACAAATCCACACACCAAGAAACACAGACACATTACACACACCTCCGACTCAGCTTATCACCTACTGTAGACACTGACAAACACATACACACACAAACACACACAGACACAAACACACACACACACACACAGGCGCACATACACACACAGATTAACAAAAGACACAAACACACACATACATACACGAATCCACACACCAAGAAACACAGACACTTTACACACACCTCACAGACACTTTACACACAGTTTATCACCTACTGTAGACACTGAAAAACACACACGCATGCACACACACACATTCGCAGACACATACAGAAACATGTGCAAACACATACACACCAATACACACACCTACGTCTCTACTTTAGGCCTACTCTAGAGCGACTCAATAATAAATAATTTATTGTATTATTTTTTGTTCATTATTCATGTAAAGTGAAGTTTATAAACTATTTCCACAAAAGAGAGTTTTGATAAAACTAAGTCGTCGTCCGCGGATCACGCATCTGCTCCTCCATCGGCCGCAGACCTCCCATCGCCCCCAGCTGCCGGTCGTCTCCGGTCATCAGTCCGCCTCCTTATAAGGCCACGTCCGACCCCGGAAAGACGCAGCCACATTTCCTCTGAGCAGGTAACCACTACCTGACAGAGCACGTCACTCGCCAATACCTAGACGAGATGGAATCCAATTTGGACACACTGCAACAACCATGTAACAGGCACGTAAGAAGGGAACTAGAGTCTATGTACGGGGGGACACTTTATGTACAAGGCACATTGTGCAGAATGCTTTGCCAAGTGATGAGTAGAGGAGTGCTAGGGTTGGAAAGTGGCTTGTGCAGCTTGACTCATCCGGAGCTACCAGTAGCCGTATGACAGCAGGGAAGAAGCTGTTCTTGTGGCGCGAGGCGCTGACCCTAATAAACCCGAACCCCTTACCGGCGGGGATGGTGTGAACAGATTTGGTTCCCCTCACCGAATTAAGCCTCTCATACCCCTTCAAACTAACCCTGGCAATAAAATGGAAAAATGGTGCTTGCTCCTGAAAAATAACTTTAGCATTTAAAATACTGTGGCAACAGTGGATCTTACTACACACAGGGTGAATTATCAAACAGTGGCATGTCTCTGGAGCTGTTCAAGACAAACACGGATTGTTAATAACAACGCTTTGTGTGGTCGCCAAGCGTTGCGCCCCCGCTCATGTTTTATCACATCGAATGTCTCGTCACTATTCAAACTAATCTTGATGTGCCTGGTGCCGAGCACAAAAGGATAGCAACAAAAATGCATTGAAATACCACATTTTTACAATTCGCCAGACAGCGGTGGCGGCCGAGCCAAGGTGTTATCTATAATTAATGTGTAGATGTTTCTGTGATCGGAATAAATCCCTCTCTCACTCTATTGAATTATGAGAGAGTCATATTCATCCTGTAACTTGGAGCACTAAAGACAATGTGTGCTTAGAAAGTGGTGGAAAAATGTGTTGGCACTGTGGCGCAGTCAGTAAGACACCCGCACTCAGCACAAGTATGGTGCCTGTAACTTAGTTCACAGGTAAGGGGAATTCTCCTCCCCTCACTGACCATTCCGCAATGTCTACCCCTGATCTCTCCGGTCTGACTTTAAAAACTGTGGCAATAAAAAAAGGAAAATGGCGCTTATGTCAAAAAAAACAAAACAACTAAAAAGAAAAAAGAAAGCTGTGGAAACACTAAAATGTGTTTCACAAAAGGTTCCTGAAAGCAACGCAAAGTTAGTCACAGTGACATCTATGTAAAAGATTATTCCAGAAAACAAAACAAAACTAAGTAGTAGTAGTCAACTAGTTGTGGTACATAAATTAAACACAGTCTCAAAGAGAAGATCTTCAAACACGGTTGGTGCAGATCTTCAGATGGACAATCATAGTTCATGAAGATTAGTCCAAGATTATTTTTCTCTTCTTTGCAAGTTGCTTGACTGCAGACCCAGATTCGTCTGCCAGAAGAGAGAGGTCTGGAAGCAGTTGGAACAAAGCAGTTAATCCTCTGGACAACGAATAATAATATTAATAATTTAACAGGAACTCAACTTCTGCACGGATGACGCCAGCTGGAAACGGTCTTGCGTCAAGGATAGGAAAAGAAACGCAATACATTAACAACTATTCACAACTAAGACTTCAATTGAAAACATCACAGAGAACACAACTGTTTGGGACTTTGCTGCCGCGCCGTCTGAACACCAGCCATGTCCTTTTGAAGGGATCGGGAACCAATCCGTGCGCTGTTGCACCGATGAGGATGAGAATTAGGCGTGTGCTCCGCTGACGAACTGGGCGGGGATGTGCTGTCCGTGGTCGGACCGCGCGCAACAGTATCTATCAACATTGTTCTGGAGTCCCAGCAGACACACACCATCATCCAGGGTAGAAATCCAGGAGCCCCGCACATCAAGTTACATTGGCTGTAGTGAAGATCCTACTGGCTGAGACCCTAACCCTAGCTTCAACCCTAAACCTAACCCTAGATTCAAGCCTAACACTAAACCTAGCTTCAACCCTAGCTTCAACCCTAAGCCTAGCTTCAACCCTAACCCTAGCTTCAACCCTAACCTTAGCTTCAACCCTAACCCTAGCCCTAGCTTCAACCCTAACACTAACCCTAACCCGACCTTCAACCCTAATCCTAACTCAAGCTTCAACCCTAACCCTAACTCCACAAATTTTTCACTAATTTCATAGGTCGCAATTTGGAATTGAGGGGAAATTTTTTAACGATTTTTAGAGACCATACTGAAATTTTTAGGACGTTCCTGTAATTTTTTACCGGCCTTATGCTAATTTTCCCTTTTTTTAAAAGGTTTTTTGGGGTTGTAGCGATTTCTTTCACTAAAGTGCACTGTTTAGTATTGACTGAAATCGAACACCTCTGTTTTGCACTTACTGGAAATGACTTAGGGCACTTGTTTTGCCAGCAAACTTTGCATGCCGCCATAGGTAGTATTACAAACACTGCAACACATTAGCGGATATGTCGTGACCGTGCACCCGTCTGCAAAGTGTCCATCGGTTGCACAGTGGGTTTCTGGCCGTGTATAGGGCATTATTTGGGCCACTGTCAGTGCACTGGAAACTCGACCAACGACTCTGTACAGCGCCCTACACCAAGTGCACAAGTGCACGATTTGAGACACAGCACCAGGGTGAGTCACTTTTTATATAACATCGATAGGAAGCGCTATCTTGCTGAGCATCGTATTGAATGACTATGATGTTCCTAGGACTTCACTGTTCATCTCAGCACAGCCAGACTAATCTTCACTGTGGACCAGAGATGTACACTAGGCCCAAACTCATAAGTCTGAGTCTTTAGGGGTCGAGTCCGAGTCTTTAGGGTACAAGTCTGAGTCGATTCTTGAGTCATTTTTAAAGATGTAGCTCTAAAAGCTTAGAATTGAATGTGGAACTAGATTTGACTACATGCATATATCGCACACAGAATGGTTAGTTCAAAGTTAGCTAATGTGATACAGGTTTATATAGAAATGCAATGATTATGAATAAGTATACACAAACAAGGTTAAATGTTTCTTTCGGTAAAGCCAAAAAAGAGGGAAAGACTCATCAAATACTCGTTGAGAGTTATTGACCTAGATTCCTGAGTCGAGTCCGAGTCTTTAGGGCACGAGTCCAAGTAAAGTCTCGAGTCCCGTTTTGGGTGACGAGTCTATTGACCCGAGTCTGCATCTCTGCTGTGGACCGCACCACCACCCCTGCCCTCCCCACACACTCCGACCCTCCTCCCATCGCCTCTCCCTAGCACATCTAAACCCAAGACATCTAGACTGGGCTTAACGCGACTGCCAATGTTTATTTCTTTTTTCTTTTTTGGGCCCAAGCACTATTTTTCCAATTTTTTGACAGGATCTGCTGGAAAGGTGGCTGAGAGAGAACAGAAAAAGCAGACCTTCAGAGCTCTCGGATGTCGAGAATGTATTTTCAACTGTGTCCACATCAACTAGTTGAGGCTTGTAATCTTTGTCAGAAATCCAGAAAATGGCAGATGTCAACAATCAGCAATCAAACGATGAAAGAAGTGGGGCCCCGCATCAATTGACACGGGCGTCGGCGTTGAGCAG
This sequence comes from Bregmaceros cantori, assembly GCA_900302395.1. Taxonomy (NCBI): domain Eukaryota; kingdom Metazoa; phylum Chordata; class Actinopteri; order Gadiformes; family Bregmacerotidae; genus Bregmaceros; species Bregmaceros cantori. Next base: position 8,439 of record OMKY01220258.1, read on the forward strand.
GCGTCAGACGCAGAAACAAGCAGTGCGTCAAATGCGGGACATAGAAAAAGTTGAGCACCCAAAACACTAGGGTATATATAGGGTACGTTGCATCAATTTGCATCGAGCCACCACCTGAACATGCGCCAAGTACAGATCTATTGACATGCCACTCAAATTGGTGCAAGCACACCTTAACAGAGGACGATTCATTAATCTTAATGTCACTTTTTGTATCTTACGCTGGTATGAAACAGAAACAACCGTTGTCAAAAATAAGTGATCAACTTGACCGAAATATAATTCGCCGTTTCACCCTACATTGTTGCAACATTGTCCCATTTCCAATAATGTTTAATGAGGGTATTCTAGTATTTAAATACTGAAATAGAAATCAAAGAATGAATATAAATTGCCATATGTGTTCTGACTGTGTCTGTGCGTGTGCGTGTGTGTGTGTGTCTATGTCTGTGCGCGCACGTTCGTGTGTCATGCGTGCCTGATCCCCTGCGCGTCCTTGTGTGGGTGCGCGTGGGGGACGGAAGACAAAACCATGCTAAGCCTGCCCCCTTGTGGTCCATCTGTCAACACCTCTAACCTTGAACACAACGCAATACACACCACGTCTAGCCTTCTGACTTGTATAGCGTAATTATATTACGTACTATCATTAAAAAAAAAGAAAAAAGATATATATATATATATTTTTCTTTTTTTTTTCTTTTTTTTTTTTTAAATTAACAAAAAAAAAAATCAAAGTTGTGGGCTGTGCTCTATAATACACGGCCCTCGTTTATGTATTCATTTATTTATTTATCTTTGTGTGCTCCGAAAGATTAGAAAACAAACTAACAAATTTGGATTCGGACCAGGCAAATAGATTAGCTTGTCAAAGCGCCCTTAGTAAACAATTTGTCTTTTTCAAATGGATTGGCACTGTGCAGGTGTGGAATAGAATACAGAAGTCAACTATTTACTTTTAAACAGAGAAGTCAGTAAGTGAGTGTGTGTTGGATCTTGAGCATGAGAGTTAATAATCACATTCACGACAAAGTGTTGGAATACATTACATGGATGAAAATATTTACTCCTCAAAATTGAGCTTATTGAGACTGCGCAGAGAAAAAAACACTAGAGGCATTATGTGTTAATTGGTGTATTAATCTGTTTAAAACCGCTCCCCCACACTCACTGCTGCCCCACCCCTTTACCTCTCTCTTTCTCTCCCCCTCTCATCTCTCTCTCTCTCTCTGTATCTCTATCCCCCTCTCCCTCTCTCTAATGAGGGGAAGGAGAGAGAGAAATTTCAATGTCACTAAAAGTCATGGGAGTAATTTATTGTCTTGTTAATATTGATGGACAAAGGTTGTCTCTATCTGCTGGATCTGAGGAGGTCATTAACCTTCACCCGACTGGAGTCCACTGGAGGCAGCTTAAACACACACACACACACACACATATTCACACAAAAATTTAAACACATATATACACATCCACACACTAGAACACTGTCATACCTACACACACTTGAAATACCTACACTCACACACACACACACACACACACACACACACACACACACACACACAGTCACATATACTCAAAAACATTTGAAAAAATATTCACATACACCATGTGCCATGCATGAAAGAAGGCCTCCCGATTGGTCCACCTCCCCAAGGAGGCCTTGCAGAAGGTACCACATCCTTAGGAAGGCCTTCTTATGGTTCCACCTTCCCTAGAAGGCCTTCTGAAGGTAGAAGGCCTTCCGAAGGTACCACCTCCCCAGGAAGGATCCCAAAGTTGCCACATCTCCAAGAAGGATTTCCGAATGTTCCACATCTTGAAGATACAGAAATATAAACACCATGTGCCATGTACGAAGGAAGGCCTCTCACTGGTTCCACTGCTCCAAGACGGCCTTCCAAAGGTACCACCTCCCCAGGAAGGGATTCGAAGGTACCATGTCTCCAAGAAGGCCTTGCAAAGGCACCATATTCTTAAGAAGGCCTGTTTATGGTTCTACCTCCACATGAAGACCTTTCGAGGGTGCCACATCTCGAGGATTCTGAAAAACATTTGAAAAAATACACACACCATTTTCCATGTACAAAAGGCCTTCTGATGTTTCCACCTCCCCAAGAAGGCATTCCGAAGGTATCACATCCGCAGGAAGGATCTCGAAGGTACCACATGCCCCACAAGGCCTTTCAAAGGAACTATATCCTTAAGAAGGCCTTCTTATGGCTCCAGCTCCCCAAGAATTCCTCCTGATGGTTCCACCGTTCCACAAAGGCCACCTTCCCATGAAGGGTCTCGAAGGTACCATGTCCCGAAGAAGGCCTTCCAAAAGTACCATATCCTTCAGAAGGCCTTTTTATGGTTCCATCTCCACATGAAGGCCTTCCGAAGCTACCACTTTACCAGAAATGATCCCAAAGTTGCCACATTACCAAGAAGGATTTGTGTGGCACATCTTGTGGATACACAAAAACATTTGAAAAATGCACACACTATGCGCCATGTAAGAAAGAAGGCCTTCCAAAGGTACCACCTCCCCAGGAAGGATCTCGAAGGTGGCACATCCCCAAAAGGGCCTTCAGATGATACCATGGGCATAAAAATGCCTACCAATGGTTCCACCTCCCCTCCTGGTGGGTCTGCCTCCCCAGGAAAAACCTTCAGATCCATGAAAGTTTTTTGAAGATACCATGTTTACAAGAAGGCCTCCCGATGGACCTGCCTGCCCAAGAAGGCCTTCTGAATGAAGGTGCCACGTCCCTGTGTGCCAGCAGGCAGCGCCACATCACTGCTCAGCGGCTCCACATCCCCCTGCGGGCAGTCCATGCACATGGCACTGCTTAAGAGCTTTAAACTCTTCTTAATTGTCGTATGGCTGGCAACAGCCACACACTTAATTGATGTGACCTTTTAGACGTTGTCCCTCTGCCTCCTCCTGCTTGCCTTGCCAAAAACCCAGACGGATACGCACACACACACACACACACACACAGGAGCACTGCAGTGGCAATCTCGCTTTCATTGTTCCATGTGGCACTTTAAAAAAAACACCATCTGCTGGACTGGACTTTTTCACGGTGATCTCAGTGAGTTAGTTTTAATCTTAATGTATGCCACGACAGATGTTTGGGAGAGGGGGGAGGGGCATTTTTAGGGGTTTTTAAACAGGCCGGCTGAGGGTGACTGACCACTGCACACACACACACGCACACAGACAGACAACCACACACAAAACTGCAGATACACACACTCCTGTTGAAACATCAACTTTGGGAGGTTGAGTTGGCGTCAAGGTGGGAGTGTGTCCTATGGCCTGTGGTCACGCTGTGCTGAGGACAAAATGTTTTATTAAATAAAGCAACTTCTGTGAGGTCATTGCATTTTGCCCTGTCGTGTCATTTTTGCCATTGACATAATTATCATCTAATTAAATTAATGTTATAAAAAAAGTGCTCATGCATAACACAAGCACCAAAACTTTCATGTCTTTTAGAGGACATGTTGGCAGTGGCTGGCATACAAGCAGTTAATATAAGATAGGCCAAAAAGCATCTTCTGAAGAAGACTGAAACTTCTCAAGTTTAACACAAGTGTGTAGTTGGACCTACGGCCTGATATAAAACTGTTCCTGCTATCTTGCCTACAAGGTACCTTGTGTAAAACTGTCTGAAAGTGAAAGAAGAAAAATGGAAACTAGGGGCAGTTTAGTATTTCTAGTAAGCTACAATAACATTCCTTAAAGTGTGAATATGAATGAATTAATTAATTAATGAATGAAATGTATTTAACGACAGTACAGAACCATTAGTCATTCCAGCATGTCACACAGCAATAGAGGTGGTTTTCATTGCAACATGATATATGAGTCTTGAAAAGACGGTTATGCACCGGATTAGCAGATTGCTAGATTACACCTGGCTGTCGGCAAGCACCCCTGTGCGGGCTTGATCGAGACACTCAAACCTGGGGTGGGTGGGCGAGTGTTGATTAAGCATGGTCAAGTAAGTGGTTACGTAGAAGGGCAAGGGTAGTGCTGAGGTTCTGTTCGATCTCGGACTCGAACTTGCCGTAGGCACGACAGAAGGACTCAAATCATCACGCCACAGGTAAGCACAATAGTAAACGCCATAGGTAAGATCTAACTCCACAGAGTTGTAAGTGAAAGTGGAGGGAAATAGTCTCCCAGACATAGGATATGCTAAAATATATAGAGAACGAAAAAAAAAATGCTTTTAACATGTTTTGAGGATTTCATAATGTTCCGTTTCTGTTCCGGAACATTTGAGTAAATCTTTTTTTCGTTTCTGTTTCCGCTCCTCGTAAAAGTCAGTAAAATTCCACTCGTTTCCGGTTTTGGTTTTCGTTCCTTGAACCGGTTCAGAGCCCTGGGCCTTTGTTAACATTTCATACAGAACTAACAGGGAGAGGCATTAGCACCTTGTTGTAGGGCAAAAATGAAGGCATCTCATCCCTGCGCTACAAGACTCTTCTCATCTGACTGTCGACTTTGAATAAAATAAATGGCTCCTGGAAGTAGTTGACACGTGTTGCTGCAGTTAGTTATTTAAAAAAATAATCCAACTTATGCCTACTCGCTACTGCTCTCAAAAGTAAAGTGAGATCACCTTTGTTACTTTTAGTTTGGTTTCATTATATTCAGCTGCTCTTGAGTGCCAACCATAGACTGTATATAAGTAGACGCAGCGTGCGTGACGTCATCCTATTGCTTTCATCCGGGTTGAAGCCTCCGACTGCGCGGTGCCATTGCTGAAAGTACCCGTGTATCCGGAGACAAGTAGAGGTAGAGAGAGCTCTACGGTATGTGAGAGAGAGACACCCCACACGCAACTTCTTCCGGTGGTACTGTCCGCTAGGGGCGCCAACGACAGAGTCATGATGAATGGGATCCTATGGGAGCTGAAATAAAAATATTAATGCCAAATTTGATGCGTTTGTGAAATTATGACCCCCCTCACACAATGAACCGTTAATTATCCTGACAATATACATTAAAACATCACATCATAAATCTTTAAATAGGTTAAAACAGGCTGCTAAGATTGGAATATTTGTATTGGAAACTACTATGGGCGCGATTTCCGGAGACGAGGCTCCCCCCATACCAACCCGGAATTAGGCACGGACATCAAAACGAATGCGCTGTCCATTTTTATATACAGTCTATGGTGCCAACCCACACATATTTGTGACAATAAACTTTATTTTGGTGGGTCTCAAACTATAACTTCCACATTCACTAACACAAAATTCAATAATAATAATAATAATACATAGGTTTTATATAGCACTTTTCTAGACACCCAAAGACGCTTTACAGATAAGAAAGAAAAAGCTAAGGAACTAAGGAAAACAGAAAAACAAAAAGCCAAATAAAATAAGGAAACAAACAAAACTGTAGACAAAGAGAAGGGAGGAGCCGGGGAAAGTAGATTAATTTTCAAAGACTATCTTGGTGGGTTTTTAGGTGGCTTTTAAATGATGGGAGTGAGTCGGAGTTGCGGAGAGTGGTAGAGAGTTCCAGAGGGTTGGGGCAGTATTTGGCCTTGGTGATGGGGGTGAGGAGTTTGTGGTCAGCGGAGCGGAGGCGGCGGGTAGGGGAGTAGCGAAGGAGGAGGTCAGAAAGGTATGAGGGGGCGAGGTGGTGCAGGGCTTTACAGGTTGTGAGGAGGATCTTGAATTCAATACGCTGTTGTATGGGGAGCCAGTGAAGTTGACGGAGGATGGGTGTGATGTGTTCTCTGGATCTGGTACGGGTGAGTAGTCTGGCAGCAGAGTTTTGGACATATTGCAGTTTCTGGAGGGTGATGGAGGGAAGACCATAAAGGATGCTATTGCAGTAGTCGATTCAGACCATAAAGGATGCTATTGCAGTAGTTGAGTCTGCAAGTGTACTCATACTCACGCAAACTCATTAATTTTTCTCTTTTTGAGTGCCTTCTGTTTGGCACCGCAGAAGCATGAGGTCACAGGGCATCACAGGAACACAAGTTGACATTGGATCACACAGGTTGTGAACCTGGGAACAAGCACAAAATTAAATATATACATTTAAAAGATGGAAGTAAAAGTAGAAGACTGTACTTTACAGACCTTTTTCTTTAGTTAACTTTAATCTTTTACGTATGACTTCAATAATATTTATTTAATATTGTGTTCAAGGAAACAAAATAAAACTTTACTGTTAAATAAATTGATTTACATTATGTTAAATACATAATTTCAGACTCATTCAATATTGCTGTTATTAAGAGACCTAAACTACACATCCCTGCGACGCCTGCAGTCTGTTTTGAAACTTGACATTAGAGGGCAGCGTGTTAACACATATAAACCAACCGATGTTTACATTAGTTTTTTTTTATATTGTACCATCCACAACGCAAATAGGAATACCTGGCTGAACAGATCATGGGAAGTTTACAACAGCCGTAAGTAGATTTTACTCACCGACGGCCTGTGTTTGTTTGATCGATGTTGGTTGGCGTTCACCATTAATGGTTGCCATTAATTTGGATCGCGTGCTCATGCGCTTCTAGGACTTATATACACAACATTAATTAATTAAATTTCTAGTTATTAATACATTTCTAATAGCTATTATAACGTAACTTTTGATCAGGTTTTTACAAATTAAATTAATTGCTTTTAATATTTAAATTATTTAATGTCAAATCCAAATTTAACTCAACATTACCCATAATGTATTTGACGCATGCCAACTTTTTCAGCAAATGTTTGGCATACGCTGGCTAAATCATAAAGGTGTGACAAAGCCTTAACACTGATGATAAAAGCATTTCCACACATGGAGGGTGGTATAGTTTTTAGTCCTATAGCTTTCATCATTTGTTGAGTCAAACAAATTTAACAAAAATGACATTACCAACATGAAGAGCTCTTTGTTGTTGTCATTGTCTGACATTGATTAAACATTGTGGCAATTCAAGCTGCATCCAGGAACGCCCCACCAGTGGAGCAGTGTGTGTGGAAGGGCCCTGAGCGGAGCATGGGGCACTGTTTGAAGAGTCCTCTGGGAGAGTTCTGTGTGGATGTTGACCACTGGAAGACCATCTGCTGCAAACGAGATTCATGGACATCTTCAACCAGATGGCTGACATACACACACGCACTCACACATACACACACACACACACCCAGATGCACACACACGCAAACACACACGCACTCACACACATACACACACATGCACACACACACAAACATGTACACAAACATAAACAGACACATATACAAACACAATAACTTGCACACACAAACACACACTCACACTCACACACACACACACACACAAATATGCCCATAAAAACACACAAACACATACACACAGGCATACACCAACACAACAACAACAACAACAATACACAATCACACACACATACACACGCACATACTGTATACAAACTCACACACACACACACACACACACAAATACATACACAATTACATATGTCAAGCACACAAACAAACACACACAATAATACACACACACACACACACTCAAAAACACAAACACACAAACAAACAAGCGCACATAAACACCCTCACCCACACACAAACACTCACCCTACACAATATTCAGAGACCAGGAGGTGGAAGCTTAATTGCGTCCAATCTGTGTGTTTATTCATGCAAAAATTCTACCATGTGAGAGACAAACTCACACATACCCATATTGAGACATATGCATAACCAAAGTTCTGTTCTATGCTGTTTACTAAGTGTTGAGTTCTAGACCGAACATTGAATACTAAGCTATTCTGAAGCTGTTGAGTGCTAGGCTTTTCAGAATGTGTTACATTAGGACATCTAGAACTCCCGATGCCTAATTCTCCAGGGTGGTTTGTATATAATATTTTGTTGTGATAGTGTCTGGACAGAGAGGGCTAGTCAACTAGAGAGGAGTAGTTCGCTCTCTCTCTCTCTCTCTCTCTCTCTCTCTCTCTCTCTCTCTCTCTCTCTCTCTCTCTCTCTCTCTCTCTCTCTCTCTCTCTCTCACCGCCCTCCAACAACAAGATTTTTGAAGATGCATGGCCTAACCCCCGGCAGTAAACTTGTGGTGATTGAAAAGTTTTCTGAGACTCACCCTGAGCTATGTGCTGGCAGCCACAGAGAAACCTGATTTAACATCTATTTCCAGCATCGGTGGCACGCGTTTTATTAATTTTTTTTTTCATCAGGACCAAACAATCTTCTATATGAGATGAGTGCCGAGTGATGCTCTATGTCACCGCTAGCGCTGCCGCTATGCAATGGAGAAGGATATAAACGGCGTCTCCAACCCCCCACCCTCCCGC
>OMKY01220259.1:0-23223 GCA_900302395.1 Bregmaceros cantori
CTGCTAAGTGGCTAAAACCAACACACGCATACACAGGATGGCAACGTGCTAACTGCTAAGTGGCTAAAACCAACACAGGATGTAGCATGCCAACTGCTAAGTGGCTAAAACCAACACACGCATACACAGGATGGTTAAGTGCTAACTGCTACGTGGCTAAAACCAACACACGCATACACAGGATGGTAACGTGCTAACTGCTAAGTGGCTGGATGGTAGCATGCTAACTGCTAAGTGGCTAAAACCAACACACGCATACACAGGATAGTAACATGCTAACTGCTAAGTGGCTAAAACCAACACACACCTACACAGGATGGTAACGTACTAACTGCTAAGTGGCTAAAACCAACACGCATACACAGAATGTTAACATGCTAATTGCTAAGTGGCTAAAACCAACACACGCCTACACAGGATGGTAACGTGCTAACTGCTAAGTGGCTAAAACCAACAAACGCGTACATGCACGCTTTCCTCGTTGAAGTCATTTGCTGTGTCTCGTATGGCTGCACTTAGGGCTGTCACGATATCATTTTTGGAAATTATTGCGATAAATCATAATAGCATGCCCCCCCTGCCCCGCCCTGTAACGAATCCCACCTCATTCGGATAAGTTGAGGTGCGTGCTGTTGCTGTGTTATTTATAGAGTCATGTTTCCATTATCCTGATTGGATACAAGCTGTGACATCATCGGATCTCCCCTCCCATTGGCTATAAATCAGTGATGCTTCCTGAAACATGTGTTCGGACATGTTCCCTGCTTTACCTCATAGCTTAGCTTAGCTAGCCGAAACCCGGAAAATGTCCAGAATAGCTTAATGAATGAACCCTCTAGACATATTCCCGTGTGAAGACTCGTCATTTCCTCTGCGTGGACAACTTATCTAAGCTGCCATTACAGTATATGAGCACTTTTGAATCCGATTCTCCTCGTCTTCTCCCTCGGCCGCCGTGCCATGCCTTGAGTATGGCTCGTTTGGGAATGAAAAATACAAGGGCCAATATGACCCACGATCTCCCCAAGCTATTAATAAGCAATAATAAATACAGAGGCACAGGCACACACACAATAGATTTGTCAATAAGACGATAGACATGGCTTGGCAGTTGGCACCGATTCTATACAGCAAGAGGAAACACTGGAGTACTAGTGGGAGAAATAATTATCGGTATGGTAATAAAATAATAATTAAAAAGATATAAATATAATAGAATTAATAAATGAATAATTAAATATCAGTATTATACTATTAATGTATTATGCATTGTTAATGAATGCATGCATACACACACTTCAGTGAATACCTCTCTACTCTGTAGTCTACTTATAATGCTACAGGTGGACCAAGACATCCCATAAACACCACAGCTTGTAGCCATGGAAACGCAGTGGCTGAATGTTTGTATGTGTGTGTGTTGGGGAGGGAAGGCGGCTCTAACAGGAAGTTGTGCCTATAAAAACACAACAATGAGCAAAAGAGTCATTTCCTGTTAGCCACACTGCTCAGTTTAGAACACCATTTCCAGCTTCCCTTCTTCTCACCCTGGCCACTCACCCCTTTCATTTCTACTTTCTGCCTCTCCAAAACGCTCTCTCTCTCTCTCTCTCTCTCTCTCTCTCTCTCTCTCTCTCTCTCTCACCCTCTTTATGTGTTTTCGTGCATAGTGAGTAATATTTGCAAATATGTACTTATGTATATTTGTATCTATTATTGCTCATTTATTTATTTACTTATTCCTGAGCACTTCACCCGACTGGGGAGTTGGCAGCCCAAAAGCCCACCATCAATATTCTTTCCCCCTCCACCTGTGTTCATACAGTGTTATGTAAAAATATTGGAGGACATGTTACTGTCCAGGAAAAATATCTGTCACAAAACCCTTCACATAGTCCTGTGCACGATGAGAAGGGTCTTCCCATGTGCAGTGATGCTACTGAATGCAGGCAGTAGTTTGCATGTTAGATGTGCTGATTCTATGCCAATGTCACTTTATAACTTATGTGCTGTTCTTCTTTCTTTTTGTGTTGACCTTGTTCATTACCTGTTGATCTTGAGAGAGTTGTTTCATGCTCAACTAAAATTCCATGTTTGTGTACTGCTTTGATTGACTGATTCTCTCTCTCTCTCTCTCTCTCTCTCTCTCTCTCTCTCTCTCTCCACACACACACACACACACACACACACACTCTCCCCCTCTCTGTTCTTCCTCTCATGTGTCACATAATTGTTGACTAATCCATTATAATCCAAGAAGTAGTCACCAACAATGCTGGCTCTGTGGCACAGTCGGTAAGGCACCCGCACCCAGAACACGTATGGTGCCTGTGACTTAGTTCACAGGTATGGGCAGCATTGTGAGTTTCTGCAAGGCTTCCCCGATCTCTCCTCCCACATTCAAACTAATCCTGTCAATAAAATGGGAAAAAAGGCAAGCCAGGCCACAGGTCGAGCAGAGCCGCCGGTTCTAATCCCCTCTCCGGCCTTTCTGCAATGTCTCCCCCCGACTCTTCATCCCAGTTACCAATTTAATCCTGTCACTATCTCTCTCAATAAAGAATGAAAAAATGGCGCTTGAGCCCAAAAAAATAACTTAAAAAAAGAGAACTTAAAATAAATAAATAGAAAATAAATAAGTATTCGACAAGTAATTAAATAATCGATAATCACCGAAGCATTAAATCATTAATCGCTTACATTTGGTAGCCATTAGTTGCTTCTAGCTTCATCCCCAGTTGGATCCATAGGGCTAAACTTTGCTAACAAAGTACTGCCGCGCACAGAGTGAGTGAGTGCATGCATGCAGATAAGATGATGAATCAACTCGAGGATGAAGATATTTCAACATGAATTCTCGGTGACATTTTCCTTTCAAGAACGTGGCCAAAAATGATTATGGAGGGATCACCAAAATGCTAAAACTGCTAGCAGCAGCAGCAGCTGCAGCAGCACTACGATGAACGCTAAGTGGTGCCAAGTGGCAAAGCATGGCGCGGTGGAGTGTGGCATAGCCGGTGTGGAAACCATGACAGCGGCCCCCGGAGGATAAGTTTGAGCAGCTTGACCCCCCACCACCACCTCCCTGCCTCACCCACCACCAACCACCTCTCAAACGCTGATGCAATGTTTCTGTACGGAAAATGAATGTAAACGAGAGACCAAAAATAAAAATAATAATAGAAACAACTAGGGATGGGCGATATCCATAATTTGGTATCACAATATGAAAATATCATGATATCTGATTTTATTATATATTATTAAGTTCACACACTAAATACAGGGGGCTGGCATTTTGTCCCACCGACTGAAATGCACTTCTTGCGTCTGTATAGTTGCCCGAGTAATGTCATCGTGGTGGACCAAAGTGGCAGAATTTGTCACAATACCCACACCGTTTCAAAATCCGCTTACTACAGCTCACTCTGTGACAGATAACACATAATCCACCCCGCTTTGTTCACTGTTTTGCATAAACATTGATGGAATACAGTCAAAAGCTGACTTGAAGTTACTCACCGATGGTCACATGTTCTTCTGGACCATGAATGAGTAAATGAAACGGCTTGCGCAGATTATTGAATCGCACGTTTGTGCGGCATAGATCCACGCCAGAACTTTTGGGTGTGGAATAGCACAGCGCAAGTTACCACCATCCTTTTTTAATAACACGGTAGATGTGTTATTAACACTGAATACTCCCACTGAATACACATTAAAAAATAGTCGAAGACAGAGCAAAATAAATGGCACCAGAAGACATGTTCAGCCTGGAAATTTAACCGGAACTACCCAACAAACTCGTCAATGACTAACTTTTTTCTTCCATGTAGACACTTCCATTCTCTGTTTCTCCCCCAGAGCGCAGCAACCTATGCTGCATGGTGTATCTGGGCAGCTGGTTTTAATTAAAGTTGGTGTTGTTTTAGCCGTCTCCTAAGCCAGCGAGTGGCAGGGTTAGTCGACCTGGAGTGAGGGAGTTGAATCGAACCGACAGCAGACAACATATCCCCCCCCCCCTCCGTGTGACCTCGACATGTGTTGTTCTAATAAAGTCCTGGACTAACGTTGGGGGGTTTCGGTGGCCACGACAAGGAATTTTCGATTCGTGGATTTGTTCGTACTGCTAGACACAGACATCAGATAATAGGGATGCTTGAATTGTCAAAAGGTGGAAGGAAGAGAGGAAGACGGTGAAAGCCATGGGAAGATAACATCCAATATATGGCTAAGTTGCAGGCTGAGTGACACCAGGTCAAAGACAGAGAGAAATGGAGAGAGAGATGGTTGCGAAGTTTTCAGTGGCGTAGTCAGACAAACTACGGGATTGATGATCAGTTTTATTTGCCACATTTAGGGTTGGGCATTTTCTTATCACGATATTGTGAATTGAAAATATCACAATAACCGATGACATTGTCTCACCAAAAACAAACATCAGATACAAAGCCAACTATATTCAGTGGCCATTTCATGGTAGCAGTGCTCGATGATTAGCACGAGAAGGACATTTGTGACTTTTTAAAATACTGTCTTCATCTACTATGAAACGTCTTTCAAGAATATAAATGGAACACATTAGTTTAATATTGAATTGTGTGTAAAATATAAATCATTCAGCAGTGGTGGGCTAGTAAATCATCACTCCGGGACAGTCAATTGTCTCCTCGGTAGTTGTACACAAGCTTGCAAAGACCTACCGACGATAATCCTGATATTGTGTATGGTACTGACGAGTCGGTTATGCCGAGCACTGCAATGCACATTTAGATACCACAACAGCACAGAGAGTTGTGGGTTCGCTTCGACCCAGCGATCACCTGTGTTCATGTCCGCTTCCCCATTCTTCACCGCGTTTCCTCCTAAGCCGGGTCAATAAAATAGAAAAATGATGATTGATGATTTTTTTTAAAAAATTAAATCCCTAACAAAGTTGATGCTGATTGAGAGAGATTCCCCTCGGCTGGTGGTGTATTTAAAAAGCCGACATTATCCGGCGTCTCTTCCTCTTCGGTGCAACAGCTCATCATCCTGAAATTGCAATAAAAGCACTAAAAACGTTCCTGCCCTTCCCCACCACATATCTATGCGAGGCTGGATTTTCTGAAATGACCGTTGACAAAAACAAAGTTGCACAATATATTGGTTATCACAAATACAATACAACTGTCACTGTCTGCCCTCACCCCCAGATGGAATATTCTTGCTGCAGGGAAGCAGGAACAGGGATTCTATGTTAATACCCCCCCGCCCCCTCTCCCCATCACCACCAGGCTGCGATAAAAAATTACAGATCCAAACCGGTCCTTGGTGCAGAAAAGGTTGGCGACCCCTGCTCTAGATAACAAATGGCAAAAGTTAAAAAACAAATTTCAAGCTGTCACTATTATTTTGAGGACCGGGAAGACAACAATAAGTATATTTGATTCAAACCTTAAACCATTTGTTTGCATATTTTTGGTGCATGTTTGCCATCAGCTGATAGTATCAGGTCTAACGTTGGCACTAGAGTAAGCTGCTGATAGCGTCTCTGTGTGTGTTTATGTGAGACGAGCCAAAACGTTAACAACCCCTGCCCTACATTAAACATATCAGCCGTTAGCATCATGGTTGAACAAGTTGAATACATTTAGATAAAGTTCTCATGCTACTTAACTCATTCACTACCAAAGATGAGTCATCACGTTTTTGTGAATAGTACTGCTGAGTGCCAAAGATAGATGTTAGCCTCTTTGGGTTTTATTGTCAAGAAAAACAGATTGGGTGCAGTACCTCCATCTAACCGCCAGGGGACGTCATATGCCATCTCTGAGGCCATATGAAGGGAGTGTATAGCGGTGGTGTATACTGCCACTTAGCGACTACCATCGGAACTGCACCCACATTTACTCAAGATTTTGTCAGAAATCAGCAGATTTTAGTCATACACACCTATGTTGTGGAGGCTATAACTGAAGAATGGAAGCAGGTAGGAGCAAGCGTTTCTGAAGTTTTGTTTACTATGTGTTTTGTTCACGAGAACACAGGACTTAATTTTCTATGGGTCTTGAAAAAACACTCACATGTTGATAAAACGCTGGTACTGGGAAGTGTCAAATTTGGAAAGGGCTGGCACTGGACGAGTTAAAGTTGTGTTCGTACCTGTAACTTGAGTAAATTGTGTTCGCCATCTAGCACGGGTTAGTGGTTGTACAAGGTGTAGCCGACAGTTTGGGCGAAATCGCAGACGGCTTGAATAATGCAGGATCCAATAACCACCATCTGGGTGATTGGATCGCAACTGGATGCAGCAAATGTTTTGACATTGTAATGGTAGCTCAGATAAGGTGCGAGCGTACAGGACATGGCCAGCATTGACACGAGAATATGTGTAGAGGGTTCATTTATTAAGGTATACTGGACATTAGCCGGGTATCAGTTAGCTAAGCTAAGCTATGAGCTAAAGCAGGAACATACCGAACACACAAACATCACTGATTTATAGTCGATGGGAGGGGACATCCGATGATGTCACAGCTTGCAGCCAATCAAGATAATGAAGGCGTGACTATATCTGTTACATTTCAGTAACAACATAATAGTCTATGGTTCACGTAAGACTGGGGCTCCAGTGCACACACACACACACACACACACACACACACACACACAAAATCATACGGCCTGACATCACTTCTAGAAACTTAGGTGGTGGTGGATAGTGGGCAAACTTCACAACAAGCAACTACTCGATGGTGTAATAAACGCGGTCGCAACCAAATAAATTTGATTATTTTGTTAATCTATCATTTTGTTTATTTTGGCCCCAAACATGGCTTAATTAAAATGCGTTGGGAGATTCTCCCCTTTCTGCCCTTCTAAAATATGCTTTATTTATTTAAATGCAAATATGTATATATTTATGACAATACCATACACCAAACATTTGGAGACCAGGAGCCACATATCTGACTATGTTACAGCAAAGAGCTATGTCGGCCCACGGGCACGTGAACATAGGCACACAAACAATACCAATTCCTTGGCAGAGAGGTTATGGACACCATTACATTCATGTTACTGGCGCTGTGTCTACCGTAACGCCCGCAGTGCCGCGAGTTTCCCCCCCCCCCTCGTCGGCTTGTCTGGGATGTCTACCCCGATCTCTTCAACTCAGTTTCCGCCGATTCCTACCCAATAAAGATGAAAAATGGCACTGACGCCGGAAAAAATACTTTAAAAAGAAACACACACAAAAAGACATTACTTTCACTCTAACATAACATGTCAACGAATCCTAACACATAACCATAACTTTCTACTAACCAACAACAGACTCCTCATATCAACACAACTGTTAACCAACTGATTTGGAAAAGAGCCGCATGTGGGTCGCGAGCCGCGGGTTGGCCACCCCTGCCATATACAATGGAGGTCTTCTCAACTTTAAAGTTGGACAGGGGGGAAGTTGGATGATGTCCGCTCCATTTGTTGCATCGTAACAACTGCTGGGGTGGGGTGTGGGCGGGTGGGAAGGGCGTTCCCCTGACAGGAGGAACACAGCTCACACAAATATTTGCCTTTGCGTACGATCCCTGATTTGCTCCGTAGAAATACCATCAGCCAATGAGTGGGAACAGCACTGACTGGGCTGTCAGCAGGCTGGCGGACCTAGCCATGTTGCTAAATGATGCTTGAGCAACTCTACTGGATCTGTAAATAGAGAGCCCTGTTACTACAACCATCACATGCAACACAAACACTCGCAACAATGGGGCTTGGTCGTAACGGACTGAATGCAATCAGATTACAGTAATCAGATTACAAAATAGTAGAATACAACTACACTACGTCAGATTGTCTGCGATGGCTACCCCCGATCTCTTCGACCCAGTTTCCGACAAATCAGATCCAAAAAAGATCCAAAAACGCAGCTGACGCCAGAAACAAAATACTTTTAAAAAGATGTCATCAGTGCTGGCTCTGTGGCGCATTCGGTAAGACACCGTATCCAGAACATGGTTGGTGCCTGTGACTTAGATCACAGGTGCGGCCAGCATCGCAAATTCTCTCAGGGCCCTCGTTTGCCACTCATGCCGATCATTTGGGGTGTGTTTTTGTCATTGTGCTTGATTTTTGCTGGGGACTGATTTATGAATATTTTTACTATTTACTATTTTACCTAAAAACAAACAAACAAAGAAGCAGAGAAGTCCTTGGGCAGAACATAGCATCTCAACCAACATCAAGTAAGCAAAGAGTCAAGGCAAAAAAACACGCACGCACAACAAAACATCTGCCTTTCTTTAATTCTTATCCCCCACCCCCGCCCATTTCTCTCCATCACCCCCTTCCTCCTGGAGGGAGGGGATGGTCTGTTGCAACATACGTCACTGTATCATGTGAGGAAGAAAGGAGCAGAGAAAGATGAGAAGAGAAACATCTGTCCTCATTCCCTTTTTTCATTCTTTATTACATTGGAGTTCAACTTTTTCCCAGATGGAATCCTCCTCCTTCCATTAGATCCATTCTGCTCCCATTTCAGGTGTCGTACGCTGCTGCTATAGAGTTAAAAGGCACAACTCAATATGCTTGCAATGCAATAGGCCAGTTTACTCTGTAAATACAAGAGGTCGGCATTTTGTCCCGCCGGGTGAAACGCACTTCCTGTGTCTGTATATTTCCCTGTGTAAAGTGATCGTAGTGGATGGAAGTGGCTGAATTTGTCACACAAAAGGCACAATGTTTCAAAATCTGCTTACTACAGCTCATTCTGTGACAACTTACACATCATCCACTCTGCTTCGCTCACCGTTTTACATACGTATTGATGAAATACAGTCAAAATCTGACTTGCAGTTACTATTGTCACATGTTCGTTCGGACCAATGAGATGGCTGCTTCCACTGGTAAATCCAACATGAATGGAACGGTTTGCGCAAATTATTGAATCATGCATTTGTGAGGCATAGATCCACAAGAGAGCATTTGGGTGTGAAATAGAACTGCGCAAGTTACCACCATCATTTAAAAAAAATCTGTAGGTGTAGAACATGTTCCCACTGAACATGTTGAAAAATAGCCAAATGGCAACGAAAGTGGCGTCCAGTCTAAAAATTTAACTGGAAATACCCGCCAAACTCGTCTATTTGGTTGAGATACAGATCACTTGGGTACAATCACTGTCTGTGTAATACGTTACAATCTACAATTTTACCTCTGTGACACCTGGAGGAGAAAACTGCTCACTAGGGAGGTAGGGAGTAAATGTTGATTAACCAGTTGATATATATATATAGTTTCCAAGTTATTTTTTTCATTTTCATCTTTAATAGATAGGATTAGGTGACTTGGGTGGGTTGAAGAGATCAGACGTAGACACCGCAGACAAGCCGACGAGGGGAGGAGAACTTGCGGCACTGCGGATGCTGCGGTAGACACACCACCATTAACATGAATGGGGGTGCTTTAGGTGCGGTGTCCATAAGCACTCTGCCAACGCCACCCTCTAACTGCGCACACACAGGGATGCTACTGAACGCAGGAGGAGCGCAGGTAGTCGTGCTTCATATGTGAATTAAGTCACAAGCACGATACATGTGCTGGATGCGGGTGTCTTACTGACAGCACCACAGAGCCACCACAAAACAAACAGTTTTTGAATCAATTAAACAAAGATAAGGTAAAGGTGGTGGGCAGCCGCGTGCGTAGCGCCCGGGGGCCAACTTCAGATTCTGAGGCAGTGCCTTGGCCAGGTGCAATTTTTTTGGTGGTGGTGGAAACCGGAATGCCCGGAGGAAAAACACACACAGACTCGGGGAGAATATGTAAACTCCACAAAGAAAGAACCTGGCCGGGTTGGGATTCGACCCCAGGACCTTCTAGCTGTGAGGCAGCAATGCAAACCACTGCACCAACATGCTGCCCCACACAGACCAACCCATAACATTTTCAAGCACACATACACATGAATGCATAAAATACAATTTGCACATCCAAATTTCTCTCCAAAGTTATTTTGGAGAGAAAAGGTGAAGCCACCATATGGATGGTGTTGTGGTCTGACATACTATATCTTCTGCATTTTGCCCTTGTAAAAATGCTTGTATGACCAGCAGAGTTGTGGAGGTCAATGGCCATTTGCTAGTAACACCCTTGACCCTGTTTGACACCGCACTGCGGATATATTTATACCGCCGACCTAGTGGCCGAAATGCTGTACCTATACTTATGTCCTCGAGCGTAGGGGGATGCAATGATTTTGCAAGCGCTGCCACCGAGATCCTTTGTGTTGACGTGATAACAGATTTCTAAAAATGTATACCACAATCAAATGGCAAGGCTGTAACTATTATTATATAGTGGATATATGTCTAATATAAAGTGGAGTATAAGTATTCTGTTTGTCGTCAAAACGATATTGCAGACAAAAAAACTCTGAAAATGTGCTCAAGTATGGTACGTAGAATTAATATTTTAACTATTTTATTCAGTATCAATGTATCTACGCTGCCAATGGCTGCAACATGTTATCAGTTATTGGTGGGAAAATATTTCACAATTATACTCATTTCATCATGCATCCTTCCACATATTTCTCTGTCTACCTCTCACTCTCTCCAGTCCATCTCATTCCCGTAGACATTTCAAAAACGAGAAGGGATTCATTTTACCGAAGACCCACTAATTTTTCTTTTTCTCTCTGTCTCTCTCTCTCACTCCTATCTCTCTTGTCTCTCATTCTCTCGTTCTCTGTCTTTCTTACTCTGCCTCTCTCTACTTCATTCTCTCTCTTTTTTACTCTCTTTCCCTTTCTTCTCTCTCTCTCGCTCTCTCTCTCTTTCTCTCTCTCTCTCTCATTCCATCCTTGCTCCTTGTTTCTCGCTAAGTCTCTCATCTCTCACTTTTTGCCCTTTACTTCTCTTTCTCGCCCCTTCCTCTTTCTCACATCTCGCTCTGTGTCTCTCGCTCCATCACCGTCTCTCTCTCTTTCTCTTGGGAATCCACAGCTGTCCCTCCTATTCAGAGTTCTAGCTTCCGAAGCAGCTGGCCCACAAGCACCGGGTGCATGTTTGTGTGTGTGCCTGTGTGAGAGAGAGTGAGTGTGTGATGTTCAAATGTGTGTCGACTGTTGTGCCCATAGTTGTGTGTGTCTGTGTGTGCCGTCATTGGTAATGCATGTATGTTTTTTGTTTATATGTCTTATACTGGGTATAGGTGTGTGTGTGTGTGTGTGTGTGCTCACGTCTGTGCATAGGTGTGTGTCTGTGTTTATCTGTGTTTGTGTGTGTATATATAGATACACACACACACACACACACACACACAAACACATAAATAATATATGTGTGTCTTAGGCTGTGCATATGCATGTGTCCAGGTTTGTGCATGGTTGCGTGTCCGTTAATCTGTGTTTGTGTGTGTGTGTGTGTGTGTGTACATTTTTGTCTGAGTGTGTGTGGATGATGTTACAGACTTACAAGCGCCTGAAGTATTTATGATGTTGTGCTGTTAGTGCGTGTGGTTGTATGTCTGTAGGAGGTGTCCATAAGGTGTGTGTGTGTGTGACTTCAAGTTGTCATCAACTTTAACTGCTGCTAGTTTGACTGCGTCCCAGTTTGTGATACACACCATGTGACTAACTGTGTGTGTGTGTACACGCGGGTGCGTAGGTGTGCATAGTTTCCGAACGACAAGTCAGGGTTGGATTTATGAAGATGGTATGTAGACACACTAGTCCAATAACTGCATGGGGTCCCCTGCTCTGAACCAGGTGTGCATGTGTGTGTGCGTAAACCTGCATGCATGCGTGTGCGTGTGGTGAGTGTCTGAGCGTATGTGTGTTTGTATGTGACTATGGTGAGTGTCTGAGTTTGTGTGTCCTTGTGTATGAGTGTGTAAATCTGTATGCATGTGTGTGTGTGTGTGTGTGCATGTGGTGAGTGTCTGTGCGTATGTATGTGTGTGTAAGAATCTGTATGCACGCATGTGTGCACGTGTGTGTGCATGTGTGTGGTGAGTGTATGTGGATGTAAATCTCTATGCACGCATGTGTGTGTGTGTGTGCGCTGTGACTGTCTGTGCGTGTTTGTGTGCATATGTTTGTGTGTATATATGTGTGTGAGTGCGGTGACTGTGTGTGTGTGTGTGTGTGTGTATGCGCATTCGTGTGTTTGTGTGCACGCACATGTGGTGTGTGTCTGTGCGTTTGTGTGTGTGTATGTGTGAATGTGGTGTGTGTGTCTGCTAGAAGAGGCGTCCACCTGGGGGAAGCAGATAGTTGGACATCCTTTGTGACATCTGGGAAATTGAAAGTCATCAAAAGCAGCCCCAGAAATCTGTTTAAGCTTCAAATGTAACAAATGTCAGCGTCTCCATGGGATAGCACTTTACATGTCAAAATCAAAATGTTAGTAAATGCCTCAAAATAGAAATGGTGTAATCTACATTAGAGATAGAGATAACTGTGAATGACTGAGAGACAAACAGTGGACAGGAGAGAGATGAGTCTTCATGTTGGTTGATATGAAGAAATATTACTATTACAGTATGGAAGATAGAAATGCTGTACATATGTACATTACAGACACTATGCAATGTGTACATTGCTATGTATATAAGCTTTATATTGTTTTTTTCTATTTATTGACTGTTTACTGTATATTATATGTTTGTTATATATATGCTTTGGCAATGTATGATGCCTGTTACCATGACAATAAAGCCATATTTGATTTGATTTGAGCATAATGATTAATTGTTGATCTATTAAAAGGCAGTTGATTATTTATTAGATATTTTTTTATGAGACTGCGGGGACGAGTGGATCTGCCAGCCCTGTCAACACATTTCGGGGATGTAATGAGAAAATTGTGTTTGTGCCAGAAAAATAACTAAAAAGAAAAAAGCAACTAATTTACCAGACCCTAAAGGCCTCTCTTGTGAGTGGCACGTGCTACGCCAAACTGTCAATGGGTGCATAAACTGAAGATGAGGAAGGAAACAGCGTGACTCACCAAAGGATCTAGCAGCCGGCCTGACCTAACCGACCCAACCACATCCCACGGCAGGCTGCGGTCCAAGTGGGAAACGCGACTAACAATAGAACGCTCACCAGATTGCCACCGTGATAAGAACACACGGGTTTGCCAATACCAGCGTTACAGAACTGACACTAGTTGTGACCTTGCTTGAAGGAAAACAGCACCTAAAACTCATCTAGGGCTGTGCAAAAAAATTTTTTTTTGAAAATGATATGGATTATTTTGTTCAGAGGATTTTGGAAAAAGTGAAATCGTCAAATCATATTTCCTCTTTAACATTGATAATAATTATTTTGCTTGTCTGTTTTAAAGTTATATGGGTGAATAAAATGTATATAAATTGATAATAATGAATCCTAAACCAAAGGGTGAGGTGTTTCTATTTAATTCCAAAAATGGACACCATTTGCAAAGTTTGAAAAATGAAACTTCTAGTTTTGATATATGTTGTCCTTTTTTTCCAGAAATCGGAGACAAATCGAAAATCGAGATTTCAAAGACACAAATCGGGATTTTATGGCAAAATCATACAGCCCAATTATGTACCTACTTATTTTCAATTTTATTGACAGGCTCAGTGTGAAGGTGGGGGGGGGGCAGGGAAGCAGACCTGCAGGCTGCATCATACTTATGCTCGAAACAATCTCAAAACGGATGAGTGCACTATGTGTAGGAGTGTATGGGGCTGTATGAAGTGGTCATATACTGCACATCCGCTCATCCCCGCTCTCTCATCCTCCTTTCACACCAACGCTGTTGATCTGCGCGTGCTGTGAACCAAGCCACAACCACAATACTTTGTGCGGGTCTGAATGCAGCACTGTAACTGACTGCACCATAGAGCCAGCTCCACTAATCAATATATCTACTTAAGTCAACGTAAAAGGAGCTTTGAAATGTACTCAAAAGTAGTATTGAAAGTAAAAAGTACTTCATTTTGAGAGTGAGTTTTTTAAGCACAAACCCACATAGAAAAATGTACAAAGAATACATATTTTATTTGTATAAATCTACAAATAAAAGTAGTCATAGAAAGAACAAATACTTTAAGAATCTACGTATGAGCAGTAACAGAGTACGTAATGGTTTTGCGTGTGCCACCGTGCGTTGTGCACCATCTCGGCAGATCCTTTGTCACATCAGTCGTAGTGGCTGAGGTTCAGCATGTATTAAGACATCACAGGGACAGTCTATGATGACAGTAATGCTACGGCTAGTGTAAGTCAAGAATAAATGTGGGATTCATAGACGAGTTTGTTGGGTAGTTCTGGTAAGAATTCTAGGCTGAATATGACTTCTGATGTTGTTATGTCACTGTGTCCCTATTTTGTTCTCATTTTTGAACTTGTCTATTTAATGGGAAAGCTATCGTTTTATGTAAAAATAATTTTAAAATAAATCCCATTGGTTCAAAAGAACATGTGACCACACTCAGTGAGTAACTTCAAGTTCAAGTCACATTTTCAAAAAGTCAGCCCCCTGTTTCTAAGATATCCCTTTAGCAGTCAGCACTGACTGCATACCTCTACTTATACTTTGTTACTTGCCATTTCTGTCATTAGTTTAGCTTGAGTTCTATACTAGCACTCCCTTGCACGCCACCCCCTCCCATCTCCCCCTCCGGTGGTACGGAGGAAGGGGTAGTACCCGTGGGGGTGCATTGTTAGTAGATGCCTAAAAATGAAGGAAAGAGGAAATCCTTAAGTCAGTCTAACCCAGCCAGTGGGGAAACACAACAAACAATAAAACACCCCTGAAATAGATTGTCGCCAAGATAACAAACTAATGTGCTTGGCTTGCACAGAGAGCAGGATACACCTGGGAGGGAGGCTATTTCATCAATCAAGCTTGACAAAACCACCGTCTCATGGACCACGTGGAAACAAAACAACGGCAGGTTATTTCATCCATACTTTGTTGCAGAGCTGGGGAATATGCCAAATGCCACTTTATAACTTATGTGCTGCTTTTTTGTATTGACCTTGTTCATTACCTGTTGATCTTGAGAGAGTTGTTTCATGGCCAACTAAAATTCCATGTGTGTGTACTGTCGTCATGTAAATGCAATTAAAATGAAAATTAATCTTGAATATTGAATCTTGATCTAGAATAAGCAGGTTAGAAAAAAGGTGCATCAATCAAATTAAGTTATCAAATCACAGCGCAGAGGGTGCGACAAGTGGCATGGAGGCCCACGTCTTGATTCGAACAAAGCCAGCCTTAACAGGGCGCTGATTGAATCGCCCGAACGTGTATGACAATCTGTTTGAACGGCCTGGTTGATCCAGACCCACCATACCGTCCTGTTGTGAGCAATGCGTGGATGATTTGTTGGTTCTGGCTTGCCAGGCTAAAAATTCATGCCACAATACATTGTGCTGTTCCCACGACAAAATATTTTGGTCGATATTTATTTAAAAAAAGTTACCACAAGATTGCAGTATAGCTTTGCTCCTCATAAATGAAGCCTATCTAAGCACCAGTAGAGGGCAGTGCCTCTCTGCTTCAACATCATAACGTAACATCATAACATAACATCATAACGTACTTGATGCTGACTGGTTTAGGAAAATATCTAAAATACTATTTTTTCGATATATCAGAATGCTCAGGACCCAACTAAACAGAACAAGACTGGATCGGCGCCTCTAGAGCACGACGACACATGTTGGTGTTACAATTCTGATCATTTTCTATGGTGGTCTGTATGTGTGTGTGTGTTTGTTTGTGTGTGTGTATGTGTTCTTCTGTGTGTGTGTGTGTGTGTGTGTGTGTGTGTGTGTGTGTGACTGTGCGTGTGTGTGTGTGTTTGTCTGTATGTATGCATGTGTGTGTGTGTGTGTGTCTGTAAGCCTGTCTCTCTCTCTCAGACAGTAGGGGTTAAGTCAGCTCATGAATATGCACAGTCACACCATGTCTGAGAACACAGAGAACATTAAAATTCCTACCAGCTCGCCACACACACACACACACACACACACACACACACACTCATACATACTCAAACAAACAAACAAACGCATAAAGACACACTCACACAAACACAGACTCACTGTGTATGCAATCAATGAAATCATCTGCAAATTAGAAACAACAAATTATGGTCAGGGGCATATTATGATTTTACGAGCATAGGCTGAAGGCTGAATGCAATACCATCTATAGACAAGTTTACACACAAAAAACTGGATGCACCCATCTTGTCCCATCGTTAATGAAAAGCACTTCTGGTGTGTGTATACTGTATAGCAGCCTGAGTGAAGTCAGCTTGCAACAGCTTCTATTTGTCAGTATTCTGAAATACTGACAAATACAACTTCAAAGCTAGAGGTATGCAGTCGACTTAAGGGATATCGAAATGCGATATAAGCATCTTCTTCAGCGTTTGTTCTTTAACTTCAAAGAAGAAGAGTTGTTGCTGCGATGTCATATCACATGCTACTGGTCAGTTGTAGTGACGATGTCATAAGAAAATATTTCGCCTCATCATGAAAAAATGTTTAAAACACAGTGACTTACACCAGAGGTTTTTTTTTTTCAAATTTGAAGTCAAGTTGTGATTCCAAAATCATGAATGACCTTGTTGTGATTTTATTTGTATTTTCATTAGAAAAATATTAGGATTTTGGTAAAATCCTACAGCCCTAGATACATGTACGCAGAACCAGGGTTGGGAAGGTTACTTTTTAAAAGTAATCCATTATAGTTACAAGTTACACAATAAAAATTGCAATCAATAAAATAATCGCATTACTACATTTTAAAAGTAATGAAAGGATTATATCCAACTACTTTTAGATTACTTTTAAATACAACCCTGATATAATATCCTGATCAAACAGTTCATAAATTCAAAAGTTTTTTAAATATTGGAGCTCTATAAATGTGACTGGTTTGTCAAATGACAGCAGGCGTGGTCCCATATGCAATGGATTCTGCAGAATGCACATTTACAAGTTACAACAATGATCTTGGAACAATTGTGAAAGTGGATACAATCCCCAATCCCAGGGAGATATACTTTTAATCTAGATTCTCTTAAAATGTTATTGTAAGGGACTCAAATTGCTAATCTTCATAATCAAATTACACATCATTTATTATGACCCAAACCCTGCCCATAACATAACAATGCATTCAAGATTGGGGCCAGTTGGAAGTTCATGCATAGAGCCATGTAGCAACACACACCCACAGACACACACAGACACACACAGACACACACAAACACACACACATACATGGATACACATGCACACACACATGGACAATCTTGGTGGTTCACATGACAACCTTATCACTAGTCGCTTGTCCACCCAACCTCGACCTCCGGGAGAAATTCTAAACCAAAGACACACTATCAGCCTCTTGGAGAGCGTTATTGGTAAGGTTAGCCTCGTCTTGAACAACAGGGTGGTAAGCCACAGCTAAATAGGGGAGGGGGGGAGAGGAGAGAGAAAGGGGAGAGAGGGGAGAGATGACCTAAAAAGCAGCTGGAAAGTGCGGAACTGTACTTCATGTGGTAATCGTCTATCGGTTCAATGATTTGTCCGCCAATCTTTGACCAAGTGATAGGGCTGTTGCTTGTGACGTGCCGGCATGGCGGCGGCAGACATTTTGATGGTATCACGTACGGTGACGTATGCTTATACGTACGGTTAAGTGGTATACCTTACCACTTCATGTCCATTATATAGGAGCAAATAGAATGGACGTAGTTAGGCTGCCATCTGCTTCCGATTGATAGAATCAATAATGGAAGACTTTTGACCTCAATTATACCACCATAATGTCTGCCGCCACCAACCGTGACGTCATCGTGCAACAACACTATTCAGTCAATAGTCGATTATCGTGTTCCAAGAATCTTGCTGATTTTTGGAACGCGAGTAGTGGGAAAATCTGATTATTATTATTATTATTATTACTATTATTATTACTATTACTATTACTATTACTATTACTATTATTATTATTATTATTATTATTATTATTATTATTACAAGACGGTCGTTAATGGCGAAGCGGTTAAAGACGCTGCACCTAAAGAGGGCCCCATTCATAGCACTTGTGCTATGACTTAGATCACAGCGTCCGTAGTGGCGCGTGTACTACTCCCCTCTCTGGCTTTTCTGCGATCTCTAACCCTGATCTCTTCGACCCCGTTTTGACTGATCCTATCAATAAATATGGAATAACGAAGCCATCCAGGAACCCTCTCACACTGACGTCAACGTCATCCGATACAGCGTTCCCAGCGGCTGCAATCTGAACAACACAGCCTCCTTTCTTGCAGGTGCGACCTGAACGGCAGCATCTTATATATTTACGTGCGTCCTGCCGCCGGGGCGATGCCATTGTACCGCTGTCCAGTGGCGTAACGCAAACTCTGGGGGGCACCCCTCTAATGTCTTTCCAGGGCTCACCACTGCATGTTCATCGACCAATTTTAATTCTAAAACCAGCCCGATCGCAATCATAGCATGGCGATTTTAAACTAATTAGCGAGTCAGTGCTCATGAGCAGCAACCTCCGAGATTGTACTGTAGAATAATTATAGGCTGAACAAGACTTCCGGTGCCGTACATCGCTGTGTTCTGACTTATTTTTAAACTTGTCTATTTAATGGGACAGCACCCACCAATTGTGTTATCACAAAATATGGTGGTAACTTGTGCTGTGCTATTCCACAGCCAAACGTTCTAGTGTGGATCTATGCCCCACAAACGCATAATTCAATAATCTGCACAACCCGTTCCATTTACTCATTTTTGTCGGATGTACGATTGAATGCAGTCATTCCATAGGTCTAGAACAACATGTGACCACAGCGAGAGAGCAACTTCAAGTCGTATTTTTAAAATGTCAGCCCCTGTTTTTAGCGCCTGAACTGGTCTATACCTTCACACATTTTGCTCCATGGATATACAATATGTGTAATAATAACAGGTGTCCCAAGCTTGGGAAAACAGCTGTGGTGCACTGCTGTGAGTGTGTGTGTGTGTGTTTGTGTGTGTGTGCATATGTGTAGGACTGTGTGTGTGTTTTTGTAAGGCTGTACTTACATGTGGGTGCACACATATGCATGTATGCATGTGCCCCTATGCATGCGCTTGTTTGTGTGTGCGCGTTTCTGTGTGGGAGTGTGTGTGTGTGTGTGTGTGTGTGTGTGTGTGTGTGTGGTATGTGTCTGCAGCCCCTATGCGTGTGCGTCGCTTGTTTACATTTGCCCAAAATAGCCTCTTGCAGGGAGGCCGGTGGAAAGAAGAATATGAACTGTGTGTATAACACATATGTCTTATTGTGTCGTCTATACAAACGAACAATGCACCATTATACCCAACAAGGGCTGCACCTAAAAATAAAATCTCAACTTCTCAAACATCCCTTTTGTCTCTTATCGCTAACAGCAACAGGATTTTAAAATATTTATCTTTATTATTTCTTCTTTCTTTCTTATTACCTGCGCCAAGGCGGAGCCACGGAGCAGGTTATGTTTTTGGTCCCCTTGGTTTGTCCCCTAATTAACTGAAAAATTGAGCATGTATCTGGATGAAATTTTGCAGAGTTGACGAAACAGTGATTCAATTTTGGTGCATTTCTGTAGCCTAGGGCTGGGTTAAAAGAAAACAAAATTAACAGACTGAGATGAGTACATTATGATTGCATTGCATGAGTGCAGTTCGGTTTTCTTTTACCTGACGGCAGACAGTCTGGTTTGGTTGTTCTTACGACTGCTGTTGAAGAGATGAGTCCATCTGTAGAGAGAAAGACAGGAAGTTAGATAGATGCATAGTTACACACATGCACAGTGTAAGGGTACTTAATTTAGTCATACATTCAATACAGTGAAATTCTTCCTCCACATTTAACCCATCCCGGAAGAGCAGTGGACAAACTCCAGATTCTGAGCCAGGGCCTTGGACGGGGGCACTGACTAGAGCAGGTTAACTAGAACATGTTTTTGGTGGTGGGGGAAACTGTAGTGCCCGGAGGAAACCCACACAGACACAGGGAGAACATGTAAACTCCATACCTGGGCTCCTGGGCAACTATGATTCGAACCCAGGAACTTCTTGCTGTGAGGCAGCAGGGTTAACCGCTGCACCACCGTGATGTGCACCATCCAATCCACACACACACACAATGCACAAACACACAATGCAATGAGCACTGCAGAAATAGAACAATCACGCAATGCATTATGGGGAAAAATGCCTTGCCAAAGTTCCTTCCTCAGATATGGCCCATATAAACCAGTTGGTTGCCTTCAAGATCATATTCAAATTTGAATATGATCGTTTCACCCCTGTTACACAAGCATTTTACCACATCACAGCAAGTAAAGCCAAAGTTAACGGCCGGAATTTACCAATCTGACAGAGAGCGGAAGAAATGAAAGTACATGTATCTGTTCAGATTAGGGTGATTATTTTGATCATCGATTAATCAGCCATTTTCACTGATGATTAATTAGTTTTATTTTCCTTTAAAATCTGAACAATTATTAATGTTCATTATTATGATTCTGAAACATGTACTATTATTAAAAGTTTGCAATATTAATATTGCAAACTGTTTGCTCTTTTGCCATCTTCACTTATTGATAATAGTTCTATATTTTAGTATGCCTACTCGTCTGTGCTAACTAACTTCTTTTCACCCTAGCCTATATCTTCGTTTGTATTTTATTTATTTTTATTGTATTGTTTGTGTAGCTGTCGGACATAACAGTGGTCAGTATCTAAGAGAATGGGCGGAGCCATGACTGGAGACTGACATTGGGAACAACATATATTAAAAACGTTTGAGTTGCCGATTATTTCAAAAATCGATTATCACGGATTAATCGATTCATTGGTTGCAGTGCTAGTTAAGATACAATTTCTTGTTTTTTTACTGGAATACAGTAACGTAACCCCTGCGTACGGTGGCCAACATTTAAATTGACCCCGGCGTAAGTGCCATTTTTTATTTCATTAACAGGATTAGTTTATTAAAGTGGGACTAGGCACCAGATGTGTCCTGGGTGTGGGTGTCTTACGGACTGCCACAGAGCCAGGACCCCATTGAAGACATTTTAACTTAGGAACATGTGTGGGCCGCAGCAGGAGCATGAAGTATGTATTGTTTTTAGCAGGACAGTAGGCAGGATATATTAGATTAATCCAAAATTCTACAGACATACCATTTCTGGTTTACTTCCTCAACTCGCCACTTATGGTGCCATTTATTTTGTTGTGTCTTTGACTATTTTTAAACAGGTCTAATCCGCAGTAGCAAGACCTACCTCGTTATTGACACGTAAGGATGGTGTTAACGCACAATTCAATAATCTGTGCAACCCGTTCCATTTACTCTTTCAAGTTGGAATTACCAGTGGAAGTAGCCATTCCATTGGTCCAAAAGAACATGTGACCACATCAATGAGCAACTTCAAGTCGGATTTTGACTGTATTCCATCAATACTTATGTAAAACGGTGAGTGATGTGGGGTGGATAATGTGTAATTTCTCACAGAGCGAGCTGTAGTAAGCAGATTTTGATCATTTAATTTCAAAATTGATTAATCAACTAATCGTTGCAGCCCCAATTATGGCACTTACTTAGTCTTTGTTAGAACAGAAGAGCAAAAGTCAACAACAAAACTAAAGGTCATTTTCAGGGGTGACATTCCTTGTTATAATTAGAAGAACCATCTGGAATTATGGCATTAACAACAAAGGGGTTGGTGTCATAAAGGGGATGCCACCCCTGACTGTGTCAACTACAATGACCCTTAAGGAGGTTTTGGGTCGGGCTGCATGGTTTTGCTCAAAATTAAAAATCGTGTTTTTTTCCACCATTGCGATATATTGCGGTTTTGCAGTATCTCTTTTTGTTTTATCAATAAGGAGGTGGGTGGCTGCAATTTTTTTTTCAAGTTATTTTTTGGCCGCGAGCACCGTATTAAATTGAAAGCTGGGATGAAGAGTCGGGGGAGAGTGGGAGGAGACATTGCCGAAAAGCCGCACATTTAATGTCTTTATGACAAAGCGTTTTGTTTCGTTTTTTAATATGTCATTTGTATACGCTAACAAGATGGAGAGGCATGTGTACAGTGAAGCAGCGGGCTCAATGTGTGTGTATGAATCAAAGTTCAGTACTTTTGCTTTCAAGACAGCGAGCAGATGAGGACGAGATCCCCTACTCCCTTGTAGTGCACTCAACAGCAACGACCGAGATTTCGGATACTGGAGTCAGTGCCATCAAAATTATAATAACATTATAAAACTCAACAATCATCACAGAAAGTCAAAAGTACTTACATACATTTATAACTTTTTGCCGTGGTCGATCACTATTGACTCCCGCCGCACCATGTTTGTAGTTAAGGTCATTTTTAATGCGTCTTGCAATGCATTATGGGTTATATTGCTTGGTCCAGGGTACATCGATGCTCACTACTTTTCGTGGTGTATTGTGGGATACTTTGAATTCTCCATGTGCCCTATATGCACTCAGACACCCCTACAAAATGGTGTGTGCCCCATATAGTGCTATTTAGGGACAGAATCATTGAGAACATGTATGGCAATGCCAAGCTCACGGCACTTGGCAAGTATTTTGAAGCTGAAAACTGAACGCCAAATTTGTCTAGTTTCAGACAGACACTTAAATCCACCACTAGGCCACCGACTAGCTATATACACGTTTAGCAGAATGAGCTGTGAATGTAATAACACGGACAAATCCCAGTGGAATGTATGTGACGACGTAAGCTAGTTGGAACCGCATGGTTTTCCCAGTAATGTAGATTTGCGATCTGGGGGAATTAACTGCTAATTTGGGGCTCTCACATCCGAGGTTAAAACAACCCAACACACGTGTACACGTGTTTCTGTGTGTGTGTGTGTGTGTGTGTGTGTGGGTGGGTGTGTGTGTGTAATTATGTGTGTCTGTGTGTATGGCAGGCGGATAGTGCCATCGAACAGAACACACGCACAACAAACGCATGTAGCCCGTGTGACAGTACGCATCGACGCACATTCGTCTAACACTTTTACTTCACAGAAAAGACATTAGTACGCGTGGGCGCACACACGTGTGGCATTATTTAGACTTTGTTTGAATTTAATCACATATTCTGTGTATGACATTTGGTATGTGTATGAAGAGAGATAATGATAAGGGCTGAAACAACATAGTTGTACAGCGG